>JAUELE010041280.1:0-16005 GCA_031471655.1 Diodora aspera
CTATCGATCCTGTGTTGTCCCTTTTCCTGATGTGCCTCTTGCACATCACATTGCGCTATGGTTGAAATATTGCCCCTGCAATGTAAAAATCCATTTCACTCACTCACGTATGACACCATCTCAAGTCAACTCATCAAATGTATTTGTTTTGTTTTTTTCCAGGTTACAAACCAGTAAATCGAAGTCCTGTATTGCCACCACACAGTCTGGAGCTGTACAAACCCCCGGTTTCTCGCAGCAGTAGTGGTCACAGTCCGACAGGGACAGGTATTACATTGCCGGAACTGTCCCCGAGCAGCAGCAACGGTAGCTACAGAGCCAAGCTACAGCAAC
This sequence comes from Diodora aspera, assembly GCA_031471655.1. Taxonomy (NCBI): domain Eukaryota; kingdom Metazoa; phylum Mollusca; class Gastropoda; order Lepetellida; family Fissurellidae; genus Diodora; species Diodora aspera. The sequence goes on from JAUELE010041280.1 coordinate 334, forward strand.
AGCAGCAGGCTCTGTTCACGTCGCGTCTGCCTGCCTATCCAAGACATGTGTCCTCTTCTTCAGGGGAGGAAAGGTCACCCTTGTCAATAAACAATAGTTTTGGAGATAGTTTCAAGACAATGCCAACACAGGTTCAGGTACATACGGAGAATGTCAGTCCAGCTGAAGCGAGAAAGAAGTCTACACCCGATCACAGTGGTCAGAACTCTCACGAAGTCATGGGTAACCCTCTCGAGAACTCCGCCTATGCCAACATACAAGCTAGCTTGAACAATTCTCAGTATGCACTGCCTTCAACTCCATTCACCCAGACACCACTAGGTACTCCGATGCTGAGTCAGAAACCACTTTCTACCACGAGTAGCAATGGGATTACAACACTAGAGATGGCCGAGTGCCCAGCTCTGGAGTTACGAGAAGCTCATGAAGAATATGTACCTCCACAGACTTTTGCTGAGGGAAATTCTGTGTGTGAACTTCCGTCGGAATCCGTACAGTGTTTGACAGTGCTAGGTGGAACAGTGTCGAGTTCTGTGGTGACAGGTCCTGGCTACAGCACTGTAACAACAGGAACGGCTGAAGCTGTTGTTGTGAATTCCGGCGCTACTTCGGGAGAAGATGAAGCAGTCGGGGGACAGGTCAGTAACATTATATTTGCTGGAGCCCTGACATCAACCTGGTGTTGGTGAGACCGTGGTGATGTGGCTGAAAGATTGCCGAAACCACTTAAAACCCCAAATCACTCACTCACTTATATTTGCTGTTTTAGCACACTTTCAGATGTTAATGTAAGACATTTTTCATTTACAGTTATAGTTTGGGATTTGTGTTTCCAGAGAAGTTCATATAAATGTTGAAGTTGAAATGTGATTGTCAAATAGAATAGTGAAGTTACCTGCTTTGAAAGTATGATTTTGGCTGCTCAGAAACAGAAGAAACACTTGGACACTTTGCTCTTACTGAAATGGTTTCAATATTATTCTGAGGGCCCGGGTAGCTCAGTTGGTAGAATCCCGGCTGGGTCACTTTCGTTCGACTCAAACATTTGGTGCCCTTTGTACCAACCGTAGTGTATGGTTGAAATATTACCCCCAGCTACGTTAAATCACATTCACTCACTCACTCACTCACTCAGTATTATTGTCACAAAATTTCTCAAAACTGATTGTTTTCTTTACTTCAGGAATCTGAGGATGAGACAAAGCCAAAGAAGAATATTCGGATAACTGTGAAGAATCATCCAGAAACACTGCATCCCGAGCTAGCCGAAATTCGTACTCAGTCTCATGCTCTCTCCCTGCCTCTTATTACAGCATTATGCAATGACTTGACACTCATCCACAGCAATAGTGGTAGTGGATCACATGGCTCATACGACACCTCCACCCTCAGATCATCCGACTCCAGACATTCAAGGATTTTCCAAGAGAGTGACTCAAGACGGTGGTCCACTAGCTATCCTAGCACAGCATCGACCATGATATCCATTCAGTCAAATACAGGCCGCCCCTACAGCTGGCACAGTGAACATTTCGATCTGGATACCCAGCTGAGCCTCGCACGGGGCGCAGGCTTCCAACACGCCCCTCTCCTGGACAACCATCACAGTGTTCCTCGTGATTTGGGTTCCCCAAATACCACTACCTCATCTTGGACTCATGCCATTGCATACAATAATCCTTATGCTGGCTCCATTGATCGCTACTCCCCTGAGCTCATTGCTCAAAATCACATGATACCCCCACGACTTTCCAGTGGCGGACATAGTAAGACTGATGGGAACTTAAGTCATAAAGCATTGAAAGAAAACATTGGTATCGCCTAACTGTGTTATAATCAAAATTGGAGATTGCTTTGGTTTTGTGATTGTGTGAACCGTGTCATCTCTTCTCACAGCTGCAGTCATGCATGTATTATTCAAGATATTCTGTCATAGATCATAATCAGGAACATTGTATATAGTCATTTCATATCCAAGCAATAATTTCAGATTTGCAGTATTGAATAATAATGCATGCATATAGAGGTACATGCTATATTTGGAAAATATATTTCAGTTTGATAACCTGCTGTCATAATCTTGATGATTAACACAGTTTGTAAGAGATGCTAGGAAAGTGTGCCTATTTAACCATCGAAGTCCAATTTGTTGTTGACCTATGCTGAAGGTGTCGACTAACATAGTATTTGTGAAACTTTTTAAAATGTTTTACTCATCACAATCAGTTTCATTATGTTTCTATTGTTATGCCCTTTCAGAGTGATGTGATTGTCAAATTTTGAATTTGTCTTGTTTCCCACTTTGCTCACTTGTAAGAGGAATTTATTTGTCAGACAGTACCAAAGTAGTGAATCAGACTGCCATGTACAAACAGGGTACCATTGCAAAGCTTAGGTTGGAAGATTTTCTCGCTTGAATATTTGTCAGCCAAAAAACATTTTAATCCGAAAGACAAATTTCAAGATAACCTATGGCTAATGTAAACTTAGTAGAGAAGACAACTCTGTGAAAACACTGCTTTCTGCTATTGATACAAATTATTTGCAATTTTCAAAGAGAAAGTCACCAACACAGCTCGATGTCTAGATGCAATGTGCAATATGTGACATGTGTTTGTTTCATCAGTGATATGTTTAAAAAAAATAGTGTCTGCTCTGTAATAGTTCTAGTTTTAGTGGACTTTTGGACTTTTTAAAAAACATGTGCGAGTATGAAGATTTGGTAGTTGGACTTGACATCAGAAAAACAGTTTTAAATGTATGCTTTTGATTTTACAGTTGACAAAAGTATTTTTGACTGTAACCATAATATCTTGTAGTGTCAATCAAGAAGTCATTATTGGGTGTGAGCTTGGGGGCATGGTCTTGTAAATAAGCATTAATATTTTACGTCAAAGTCAAAACAGTCCCTTTAATTTGATTGTTTTGATGAAAAAAAAGAAAAACAACTTACCATTGATTTTATAAGTTTCCAGATTGACATTAAAATTTCTGATATTTTATCATTTTTAATAGTTACTTTTGAAATGATATTTGCTTTTTGTAGGAATGTTTCTTTCAGCCGAGGGACTTTCTCACCCACAGATATATTCAGTTAACAGACTCATAATTCGATTGTATTAATACAGTTGTCATTATTTTGTATGTCCCACCTGATAGCAAAACACTGAGCCACACGAATCAAAAAATTACTTACTCTTTTTGTTGTTGGGGGTATTATACTGGGTCGTTATCAGTGATGGGAGTTTGAATTCTTGGCAAGCCAGGGTTCTGTAGATTATTAGTCAACCCAACCAGTTCACCGAGTTTGCTAAGTTTTGACTTCCACCACTGATTGTTATGCAATTGAACTTGATGAATACTTAATGTGATAAAAGAAATGTAATGTTGTGATTTTTTGATACAGTGCAAACACTTTCAGAGAAGTCGACTCAAGCACAATAAAGTCTGTCTTATCCTCTGTCAATTTTGCAAGTGAAATATTTATAAACTCTTTCCTTAATAATTTAATTAGTTGATTCTGCAAGCAGCAAACTTGTTTTGTACTAAGTAACAGGTTTGTTGGTGTGAATCTACAGTCGGAGTAGTTTTTGTGATGTATGGATGTAAATATTACCAAGCATATTATCTTTAATGAACAATTGTGTTATTATTTTTAATAATATTATTATATAAATATATATATATATTTTTTGCAAAGATGTCATTGGAGTCCTTGTCATTCATTGTGGAGAAATAACATCTGATTGTATTTATGTGTACGTGTTTTATCAGTTTGTCTTCCTGTGCACTGGTGTGTATGTAAATACTAGTAGTTGGCTGGCAGCCTGCACTGGCCTCTGTCTGACTGTACATAGAAACTTCCACTGAAACAGTGATTAGTTTAGTGCAATATATCTGACCTCAGAATGCAGACTGAAAACAAACGCTGATATTTGCATTTTATGATATTTCTCAGGGTGATCTGTGTATTTATGTAGGACTCTCTTCAGCTTCTAGTTTCTGAGAAATGACGAGATGTTTATCTACCTGAACAAACAAGACATTAGCTTTTGATGCCAAATATTGAACTTCATAAAAAGAAGCAGTTACAAGATTTTTGTTCTTGTTGAATAAGTGATTTCAGAGAAAAGGCTGAATTTGGACAGGGCAATGATACAGCTGGGAGGTTGCCGATAGTTATGTTAAATATCAATAAATACGTTAATCTTTGTCAGTTTAACAAGGCACTCCATTGTTGTATCAAGTAAATTTTTTGGATACAAATCTGAGGATGTGTGCCTTCCTTCCGTATTTTCTTTCACTGTATTGCTGACTAAAAACTACAGGAGTTCACCCACTAATTGTGCACCTAAAAAGTATAAGTTACCAGGTACAGTTACACACATTTTCTAGTCGTATTAGTGACAGTTGTAAAATTTGAGTAGCAAGTTAGGCTTCATATTTTAAAGCAAAGTAAGTACTTACCTGACTCGGATCATCGTCATTCAAGGGTTTTTGTCAATTTTATAAAATCTCCACATTAATTCAAGATAGGTTCACCCATATGCTTCCACACTGCTCACATAATGGCTACCCTTTTCCATATACATGTATTTCAGGTTTTTCAGGTCATTTACTATTTTAAAGCTTTTGAAAAATATTGCAAGAGGCAATTCAGTTGTAGATAGCACAGAAGTTGACACCCTTCCACAGCCAGTCAAAATAAATCATGTTAATCATAACTTAATTTGGTCATAATTTTTATAAGGTTTTTGAAAACATTTTGAAACATTTTCCGTTTGTATTATGTCGTTTTCCTTGTTTCCAGTTTTATCTGTGACACCGTGGAACAGAATTTCTTTGGCCAGTAGCTAGTAGTGGCATTTACATCGTTTGTACAATGAATCAAAACATGTGATAAGCACATTTACACAGTTGAGATTTGGGGATAATCAGATGTTCTCCTACATTTGTGAATGACATATACATACCTGTTTACTATATGATATTTATCAGTTGTATTGGACTGTTGTTTGTTTCTGTACAAGTGCACTTGGTTTTGTTTGTAGCCATTTTTCAACATAATGAGTCCATGTATCTATTTGTGATTGGTTGTTACTATGCAAGAACCTCACTTTCTGCTGTCAGTATATTGGCATAATCTGTGCTTAAGTTTTGACATTGTATCATTCCTGTGGACGTGTCACCAAGATTTCTACTCTTTTCTCGTTTTTCTTTATCACAAGACCTGGGGTCGTATTTATAAAATTTCTTAGACTGCTTAAGAATTCTTAAATCAAAAAAAATTCTTAAAACTACTCTCAAGTCCAACAATTTTCTTAAGACTTATTTATAAAAATTCTTAATAAAAATTCTTAGGTCTTAAGAAAATGTAAGATTCCTCTTGAGGACTTCTAACTATTTAAGAAAATTCTTAGAATTTTCCAAAATGGCGACTGCTGGAGGAGAAAATGGTGAGTTTTTGACCAAGAAAAGATATGCTTAATGTATATAATGACTCAGATTTGATAAAACGATACAGATTCAATGGTTTTTAATTTTCTAAGAATTTTTATTTATTCTTCAGTTAGAGTTACTCCTTGCCAAATCTCAGAATTTATAAATAACTCTAAGATCAAGTTTTATCTTAGAGTAAATTTTACAATTCTAAGAATGTTCTTAAGAAAAATCTTAGAAATTTTGTAAATACGGACCCTGGGCAACATTTTTAATAATATTTTCCCAATTCTGCAGGTACATGGCCTATGTCATCTGTAATTTTAATCCTATGTTATATCCAGGATTTGTAAACAAACATTTACTGTAAAAGTTATTGACATGCAGAAAGTACTATAGTTAGAAAATGATAAAGGGAGGTCACTCACTTTCTCCTGATTGTTGATTCAAGTCATTTGCATATTATGTACATATTGATGTGATGTTGACATGTAACTTACTATATCATGCCTTATTGACTTACACTCGTTAAAGTGCTCATGGCTTCCAACTTAGCTTACAAATACAGGATACATCAACACCTATAGATCTGAGAGTGTTATCATCTGTGTTCAACCTTCTTCCTGGAAATGTAAGTGGGGACAGAGGGTACCTTTATTCTGCAATGTATATCTTATTCAAGATAAAATACAAAGCATAAATAATCCTAGTAGGGTATGGAGCATTAGCTTTGGTACAGTGAAGCTCTTGCAAATTCCTGTTTTTTTCCAGTACTTGTGAACAGTGATTTTGACTGGCCAGCGACCTTCCAACATATGAGATGCAGGCAGTGGCATCCTTCTTTGCTACAGACTGTTTTTCAGACTGGTATTCCTGTATACAGAGTTGAGTTGTGACTAAATCTGTACTGTTTACTGTCAGTGCTCTTATAGTTTTATTCATTTTTGTGAAGGCCCCGGTCCCTCAGTTGGTACAGCATCTGCCTCACAACTGCAAGGCTGAGCTGGGTAACCTTCGTTCGACTCAATACATTTGGTGCCCTTTGTACCAACCAAAGCCTTATGGTTGAAATAATACCCCCTGCTACGTTAAATCACATTCACTCACTCACTTTTCATTTTTGTTAAATCCAAATTCCAACAAGCATATTTTCTCTTTAACTTCAACTCTTTTTCTGAATGCCAGCAAAGGTATGCAAGTGCATAATCTGGAAAATAATGTGTTTAATTAACTTCACTTCACACTGCCAAACCATCTGGGATATGGCTGAAAAATTGCCAAGAGCCATCTTAAATCCAAAATCACTGCTCACTCACTTTTTTCTGTACTTTTTTAGTGGAAAGGGGAGGGGTGTCCCTTATTTATGATACAGCTGAAGAGAACAGAAAACCATGGTAAATCTAATATAATTGACTTTTAGTTGTGATTAAAGAGGACTTTCCTTCAGGGTACATTGAAATGAGTTTTGAAGTCTGAGCTTTATTTTGACGTTTTCTTTGAAGTTTCATCACATGACTTGTCATTAACCTTAACCATGGTCATGAAGCTCAGTCGAGTTTTACTGCAATTTACTGACAAAGATGCCGAGTTCTGTAAAATACATATTTACTGGAACATTGCAATAAGACAGAAGCGCAGTGGAAGTCCACATTAGTGCAAGTTTATACCTTTAAGACGTGTTTCCTGTTATGCTTTCATTCCTTGTAATTGTTACATCCCGCTTAGGATGGGTACAGCCCATCTGATGGGCACATAATCAGTTATCTGTTGGTCAGTTGGAAGGTAGCATGTTAGGTTCATGTGTCTGGATGGTTGGGCATACAGACGTGCTACAGATATAGCCAGATTTCAAATATTGTTTATGATATTCCATATTGAGCTGTCCATTTATCATTATATATAGCTATATGAATTTGTAATAAAGAGTTATATTTCGTTACAAACACTGTTTTATTGTTTTGTCACATTTAGATTTCTAATGATTTGCGCAGCATTAGGGTATTGCGTGTGTGCCTCTAAAAAGCCAATATCTGGGTTTTAGTGCTGTCAGAAAGTTCTGCAATGAGTAAGAATATATTTATATACTGATTTATTTGTTCTACACGAAAGACCTCAAATTAAACATCGTCTGCTAGTTAAAAAAACGTTCAACCTTGAAAGCCCTTTGTTTATGAAGACGTTGAACGTTGTTGAACTATTCCTCTGCTTGTCTGGTTTCTCTTGTGAAAAGTAAAATCTTGGTTCCTGCATCTCCCCTTCACAGCAGAGAAAATAGCTTATCCACATAGATGGGTCTTCGCAGTATTGCATGCACAAGTCTTGTATTATTGGTTCAAGTTCTGAAATGTGGACTGACATTTAAACCCTCATTTCTATCCCAGCCATTACAAATTGATTCAGTTAATTGGTACATGGTCTTTATGCAAAACGTGAATGACGCCTCTCTTCAGTGGATAGTCTGTCTCCCAGACCATAGAGCATACGAAGGAAATGGAGCCTGCCCAAGTCTAAATATTTAGCAAGTCTAGGAATTCTTAGCTCTAGGAAATTGGGAAAATCTCTGGGCCCCTTTTCCGAGTTGATCTGTTCTTATATTATGCACATGATTTTGTAGATTAAGCTTATTTCTAGGATTAAATGTTAGGTCTATTCAGTAGACTGTGGCAAACTTTGTAGGGATTGTTTGTTCCTCCTTGCGGTAGCTATGTGATGTCCTGCACAATTTTAATTGCTATCCCAAAATATGGTCCTTATAACCGTCTCAAACACCTCATAGGGCAATATGAAGCAATACCATTGACAAAAGATGGGTCATTGTTCCGTAATTCATCGACCTTGTAACTACCTGATAACAACTGCTGGGCAAATTGACTTGCGTCTGTTACAAGTCCGGCTGCTAACTGCCTTAAAGACCCACTTCATCAATACACCGACGGTTTAATGTTTTTGTAAATGTCATAGCATCTTTCGTAAGAGTGGATAGGTCATTGAACTGCTTTTAGCCGTCTATTAACATTTCAGGTGAAAAAAAATGGTATTTATTATACGATCGCAAGTTATTTGGTTATTTGTAATTTCTTCTCGAATACATTTTTTGTTCTTCACAGATTCAACGAACAAGTAATCCATTATGAAAGAAAGTGGGTTTTGCTACATGAACGAGACACAAATTTACGTAATGGCCGTCTATCACTATGCGATTAGTTGATAAGAAACGCCGATTTATATTGGAGACAAAGCCAAGAGCCACAATCATGCATCGATTTTGTATGTTGAAATGTTGACGAGTTTAATCAACTCTTTCCCTGGTAGAACGAACCTTAAAGCTGACGATCATATGCAGACTTGTAACTGTAACTCGAAATCCGGCTGAGGATTCAATGTTCTTTCCCGGACTAGATCTATTTTGTTCTTAGAATAATCTAGATCTAGCAGATAGAGTGTTCTCAAACAGGATACGGATTAAAAGTGTCAGATTTTCATAGTCAGTGTCTTCCGTTTCATTTATGACATCGTAATGAAATACAATGTATTGTATCATTGCAGGTGTATTTAGAATGTGTTTGCCAGTTTCAAGTACAAAAATTGCTTTTGGTGTATTCCTTTTATTTTATGTATATTGAGCGATTTCTTAAAATATAAGTGAAAATATGTAAAAAAAACTGTCGGCTAAAGGGAGCATTTAAGACAACAAAGGAACACAAAATGAAAATCAGGATAAAACCACAAAATTAGAAGAAATGTAGATAAATGAATAGGAAGTCTATGAAAACAGTGACAAACATCATCTGAATTGATAAACCTGATAATATATGTTAATCCATCATGTTCTACTTCCTGATAATACACACAGACAGTGAGTTTTAAGGCAGAAAGGTAGCATGCGGATGGAGAATGGTTGTGGGAATGCAGATAACATTCTGATGAACAGCACAGTTGACAAATAATACTGCATATGAATTTCAATACACCTCCCGAAAAGGTTCATACGAAAGTTTCGTTCGATTTGAAACATCATGAAAAACGATAAAGACGCTAGGGGACCTGGTATTTGTGCGTGCTGTGTGTTGTTGCGGTTTTGTCATTTGAATCATGTCATAATATTCCAATAAAGAACGGGAAAATGCGAAAATAAACCAAAAAATCGAATTGACGTTCAAGGCGCATACATTTTCTAACAGAAAAGCTGAGCCCCCATCTGCAGCAAACACCCAGTTCATCAGTAGGAACGTAAGCTACGATAATACTTTAATGGCATTCATAGCAGTTACATCCAGATACGATCACTCAATGTAAATTGATGCAGATCTGAAACTGTTTTAACTTAGGAATGGTGCCTTTCTAAAGGCCAAGAAAATCCCTATTTAACAGCAATGGAATTTATTTATCAGTTGTATTTGCAATAGTTTAGTTTGAATAATCTATGAATGATCTTAAGGAGTTTTTTTTCAAGCTAAATTCATTTTTAAGGCAATTCGTCCTGCGCCTTTTTGTCACTATGGTCTTTAAGTTCAGTTCTTTAACACATTTCTAAACGCGACCTCCGAGGACGTCAAGAGCAGTGTAATTCGTTTCTGAAATGAGCTAGTGTGGACATTGACACCACTTCATGTAAATACTTTTCATTCCAAACTTAGAAAGTTTTTTTACTGTACCAAAGTTCTCTCTTTGTAACACCAAAGTTCTCTCTCTGAAACACCAAAGTTCTCTTTCTACAACACCAAAGTTCTCTCTATGTAGCACCAAAGGTCTCTCTATGCAAAAACCAAAGGTCTCTCTATGTAACACCAAAGTTCTCTCTATGTAACACCAAAAGGTGTCTCTATGTAACACCAAATGTCCCACCATGTAACGCCAAAGTTCTCTCCATGTAACACCAAAGGTCTCTCTATTTAACACCAAAGTGTGTCTCCATGTAACACCAAAGATCTCTTGATGTAACACCAAAGTTCTCTCTATGTAACACCAAAGGCCTTCCATGTAACACCAAAGGTCTCTCTATGTAACACCAAAGGTCTCTCTATGTAACACCAACGTTCTCTCATATTTAACGCCAAAGGTCTCTCTATTTAACACCAAAGGTCTCTCTTTGTAACACTAAAGTTCTCTCTCTGAAACACCAAAGTTCTCTCTATGTAACACCAAAGGTCTCTCCATGTAACACCAAAGGTCTCTCTATGTAACACCAAAGTTCTCTTTCTACAAAACCAAAGGTCTCTCTATTGTAACACCAAAGGTCTCTCTATGTAACACCAAAGGCCTCTCTATGTAACACCAAAGTTCTCTCCATGTAACACCAAAGTTCTCTCCATGTAACACCAAAGGTCTTTCTATTTAACACTAAAGGTCTCTCTATGTCACACTCAAGTTCTCACCATGTAACACCAAAGTTCTCGCCATGTAACACCAAAGTTCTCTCCATGTAACACTAGAGTTCTCTCTCTGAAACAACAAAGTTCTCTTTCTACAACACCAAAGTTCTCTCTATGTAACACCAAAGTTCTCTCTATTTAACACCAAAGGTCTCACTATGTAACACCAAAGGTCTCTCTATTTAACGCCAAAGGTCTCTCTATGTAACACCAAAGTTCTCTCTATGTAACACCAAAGGTCTCTCTATGTAACACCAAAGTTCTCTCTATGTAACACCAAAGGTTTCTCTATGTAACACCAAAGGTGTCTCTATGTAACACCAAAGGTCTCACCATGTAACGCCAAAGTTCTCTCCATGTAACACCAAAGTTCTCTCTATTTAACACCAAAGTTCTCTCAATGTAACACCAAAGTTCTCTCTATTTAACACCAAAGTTCTCTCTTTTTAACACCAACGTTCTCTCCATGTAACACCAAAGTCCTCTTTACGTAACACCAAGATTATCTCAATGCAACATCAAAGGTATCTGTTTGCAACACCAAATATATCTCTTTGCAACATCAAAGTTGTCTGTCTCTATGTAACACCAAACGTCTCTCTATGCAACATCAAGGTTATGCAATGCCAACGTTCTCTCTTTGCAACACCAAAGATCTCTCTTTGCAACAACAACGTTATCTCTATGTAACGCCAACGTTTTCTCTCTGTAACACCAAATGTCTCTCCATGTAATACCAAATGTCTCTCGATGCAACACCAAAGTTACCTCTATGCAATGCCAAAGTTCTTTCTTTGCAACACGAAAGTTCTTTTTATGCAACACCAAAGTTCTTTCTCTGTAACACCAAAGGTCTCTCCATGTAACACCAAAGTTGTCTCTATATCTAACACCATTTTGTCTCTTTACTACACCGAACTACATTCTGTACTGCCCTTTGAGTTGTCACTATAAAGCTACTGCAGGTATCGTCGTTAGTCTGTACAGCTGTCCAGAGGCGTCAATACTCGCTGTATTCCCCTGTCAACTCCAAATGTGCCCCATAACTTGATTTTAAAACTTTCCTCTCAAGATATTTGTTTTATAACAATGAGTATATTTCTTTAAAACCATTTTTAAACTTCTCATCCCGGAGACAGACAGTATCTTTAATTGTGTAACTTAACAAAAAACTTAAAGAAAACACATAAAGAAAACTGGATGATTAGTTCCTGCATGCAATGTTCTGTAAAATATGCATTGGTTACTTTTTTTTCTACAACAACAGAGAGAGAGAGAGAGAGAGAGAGAGAGAGAGAGAGAGAGAGAGAGAGAGAGAGAGAGAGAGAGAGAGAGTACAAATACTAAGGTACATATAAAGTTGCTAATTTTGTTTTAACACTTTGTTTTAAATACCAAGCTTCTTATACTGTTCGCTGAACTCGAACATTTAACTTCAATATACCTGTACCACAACACATCACATCTAATCACACATTATTGTTCATAACGGCCTCACCATTGTATTCTTACAGGAGAGAAAATGTAATAACGTGGTTGACCTTGTGGAAGAACTTGGCTATTAAACTCCGCCTCCGATTACAACACCAATCACTGGTGAAAATAAAGTGATAACGACATTGACAGATGGTAATGAGATGACCAAGCTGCAAGAACGATTTACAACCGAGTTTTTGACACTTTCTATGATTTTAAACAGATTTTAGACAGTATTTCTAATTTTGGAACATCTTTTGCAACAACGTTTCATAACTTCAGTTAAAATTCGAATCACATTTAAATGTCACAAATGACGTTTAATGTCATATGTCGGATATACAATTCGTTTTGATTTCAAATTAGTGCTGAAATGGTCAATGGTTGATTATGTTGGCCAGCCTTGAAGCAAATTTGCTTACAATGGAATAAATTGCTCGAAGTTTAACAATAAACAGTAGCACCTTCAACCTCAACGTTCTCAGAGAAACTGTTTGTATATTGCCCTGATCTTTGACCATGTAATGAAGCCGTATATCACAAAATTAATATTGAATGTTGTGGTGTTGATTTCATTTGCCATATTTTACATCTTTACAACCATCGATCCACTTGGCATGAGGTCTTGGGAAGCAGTAGAGTAATTACGTGGAAATCTGACAATGTCTGCGAGTGTATTGGCCACACAAAAGACGACAAAACCTTTCGGAAGATTGATCATTTCCGATACGGTCCGAATCAATTTCGGCGGGACTCGTTAACGCTTTCGGTGTCCCACTTTGTGCTGTCGATGAGTTCTGAATGAATGATGGAAGGAGGAATATGAATTATAGAAGTGGCATGACTCGCTTACCATAGCAACAGGGTATTGATTCGGGACTATCGACGGCAGGGTCCATCTGACGGAGGGAGTCCCCCTTTTTACCAAATCAATAATTCTCATTGGCTTGTCTATTGACTTTGTTCATCTCAAGTTTGCTCCGTTCCAAATGAATATATTTGCAGCCACTAGTGGTGTATTGATTGTGACTCGACAGATTATTCCATTTCTGGAACCAGTCTGTCCTACCCAGAAAATGGAATCGTCCGATCAACAACTCCAGTTATCGTAGTGAGTCTGTGCCGGTTTGCGACGGAGTGGGTTATGTGAGGATACTCTGAAAAAGGTTTGACAGATAGACAAACATACAGACAGACACTCAACCAACGGACTTATAAGTTGTGGTTGAAGCCGTTGCAAGAAGCGTCATGAAATCGTCTATCGCCCTAGCTTTGGTCTGCCTCGCACTCACTGGTGAGATTCTTTTACATTTTGTATTGTGTTTTTGCTAGATGAACAACAGATCGAAGTTAAAATTAGATCAACTTAATACGAAAGTACGTTTTCCAAATCTGCAAATTTAAAGCATGCATGTAAAACAGCGTAAGTTGGATCCTTCGAGAATTTCGCTCACTGCGTCGACGTTGACGTCATGCATTCGTCTGTTTCTTGACAGAAATCGAACTCGTATAAATACAACAGTCGTTGAAAAGGCTAATAGCGCACCGCTGTTACTGACTACTACGACTACTAATACTACTACTACTACTAGTAGTAGTAGTACACCAGTGACATTAATAGTAGCATTCGTAATAGCTAGTGGCATCAGTAGTAGTATTCGTAGTAGCGTCAATAGTAGTAGTCGTAGCAGCTAGTGGCATAATTAGTAGTATTCGTAGTAGCTAGTGATATTAATGGTAGTATTCGTGGTAGCATCGGTAGTATTTGTGGTAGCATCAATAGTAATATTCGTAGTAGCTAGTGGCATCAGTGGTGATATTCGTAGTAGATAGTGGCATCAATAGTAGTATGCATGGTAGCATCAGTAGAAGTATTCGTGGTAGCATCAACAGTAGTATTCATGGTGACATCAATAGTAGTATTCGTAGTGGTAGCTAGTGACATCAATATTAGTATTCCTAGTAGCTAGTGGCATCAATGGTGGTAGTAGTAGTAGTAGAAGTAGTAGTAGTAGTAGAAGTAGTAGTGGTAGTGTTAGTAGTAGTAGAAGTAGTAGTGGTAGTAGTAGTAGTAGAAGAAGTAGTAGTAGAAGTAGTAGTGGTAGTAGTAGTAGTAGAAGTAGTAGTAGTAGTAGAAGTAGTAGTAGAAGTAGTAGTAGAAGTAGTAGAAGTAGTAGCACTAGTAATAATAGACGACTAGGACTAGGACTAGGACTAATGTTTTGTGAACCTGTTGAAGCCACTGTGGCTGAACATGCGGTTATAAAATTTAATGCAGTCCGCAGATTTTAAATGGAAACCTGGAACCCTGATTATTCTTCTATACATTGCTTGATATAAGTAGATAACGTATAATAGTTCTTAAACGGGTGCCAACATTACTTGATTAGCTTTAATACTAGATATCATGTTTGAAACCGTAGGTCGCTCCTCTGTCTCAGAAGCAGACACAGGACAGACACTTTGATAATGCAAAGCCGTGTTGTCTACACATTTGACAGTATGTATATAATGTGTCTTGATTGCTCTCCCAACTTCCTACCGACATTACCCCGTGATGATTCAGTCTACTGTTATACAGGTATCCACTTCCTACCTACAGCACTCAACGATTATTACGTCTACTTTTGTATCCCATGATTATTCCGTCTTCTTTAGTACCCCATGATTATTCCGTCTACTTTAGTACCCCATGATTATTCCGTCTACTTTTATACAGGTATTCACTCCCTACCGACAGTACCCCATGACTTGTCTGTCTACTTTTATTACAGTATTCGCTTCTTACCGACAGTACCCCACGATTATTCCGTCTACTTTTATACCAGTATTCACTCTCTACCGACAGTATCCCATGTTTTTTCTGTCTACTTTTATACACGTATTCGATCTCTAAAAACAGTACCCCATGATTATTCCGTCTACTTTTATGCAAGAATTCACTTCCCTCTGACAGTAGCCCATGATTATTAAGTCCACATTTATACAAGTATTCGCTTTCTACCGACAGTACTCCATGATTATTCCGTCTGTTTTAAAAAAGTATTCACTCCCTACCAGCAGTACCCCATGATTATTCCGTCTACTTTTATACCAGTAGTCCATCCTTACCGACAGTGCGTCATGATTATTCCGTCCGTTTTATAAAAGTATTCACTCCCTACCAGCAGTACCCCATGATTATTCCGTCTACTTTTATACTAGTAGTCCATCCTTACCGACAGTACCTAATGATTATTCCGTCTGCTTTAACTGGTCTGTTGACCTGATCTCTGTTATCTGACTCGTAGTTTTCCCTTCACCGTGTAGAAGACATGGGGGGAGGGGGCACAAAGTGACGGGCGACCATACATTGCGATTTAGACTACTACCTAAAGAGGAAAAC
>JAUELE010041390.1:0-16004 GCA_031471655.1 Diodora aspera
CGCTTTGCCTCCCAAAGAGAAAAAGACAGTGGCTTTGCTCCAGTCCAACCAGCTGAAATTGGGTACCCGGTTGGAGATATCGTGTTCTGATGATAATTTTCAAGTTGTATACGTCCTCGCGAGTTGCAAAATGTTGACGAGGGTAGGTCTACATGATTCCAATCGCCTTGGTAATAAATGTCAGACGCTTTGAACAGGCACCTAGTGCAGTGATTTTGGCGCGATATAGGCCATGTTAATCAAGTCTTGATGCAAGACACGGTCCATGCAATAGGCCGCTAAATGAAAGAAAACATCAACTGAATTCCAATGCATATATTCAAACCTCTTTCCGCATGTTTTGACACTTCCAGAGTGCATTCATTCATTCATATCCTGTCTGTGTAAAATAAACCGATATGACAAGTTTGAAAGAAAAGTTTGAAGACGGCGTATGATGACAAATAATAGTGATAGTCATTCTGAAACAGCGTTCATTGACTAGGTGATGATGACGTACAAATTAAAGACGTGACAAGTGCATTAACCGTACCATTAACAAGGAAGCTGGAGTTGAGCCAGCCCTGTTGATTAACGATTCATTTAGCTTCAGTACTTAAGAACGCAGAGAGAAGAGTCTTCTTTCTTAGATGCTAATTTGGTTTACAAGTCAGTAGACAGCTCCATTGACGAGAACTGGAGTTGAGTTAATGTGTTACCTTGTAGTTGTACTGTCTTGGCCATCACATGACCACATGTCATTCGTAGCCAATCGTCTCGAGGACACGTATGTCTGGTGAACCGTCATGAGAGACACGTTCTCATGGCAGCGGACTGACAATCGGAATGGTAGTAGTAGTATGGTAACATTAAGGGCGGACTTGGGCCTGGAAGAGGCCAATCGGAATGGGTGGCGTCCGATTTCATATACGCCTTTACCGATTAAGCCGAGTGTTACCAAGCGAAATCATGGGGTACGTTTAGAAGTGATGCGACCAAATAATTCCATTGAAAATGCTTTTTTATTGATTTGTCTGAATGGTCATTTATAACACAAATGTACGTGTGTTTATCTGTTTGATTCTTTTTGAAAAAAAATAATTCAATAACATCGGTTTCCCGAATATTGTCAATCGGGCGCTAAGCAACAACAGTGATCTTTCCTTAAAGTAATCTCCAAGATTTTTTTTTTTTTTTTTTTTTATTGAATTCGCTTTGCGCTAGACTGAGGTCGGTCTTGCTTCGATAGGCAATTGAAATGTTTCCTAGACAAGATAAACTCGAAGTGTGTCAAGATTTAGGCCAAATGAATCATCGAAAGTGGTGGAGCAGAGCTGAGAGGAGATCGGTACAGAAAGGTGAGAGACAAGATGGTCTAGTTTGTCTTTGCTCATGAGTTATTTTTGTATAAACTCAGCTGGGTAGATAAAGGCAAGACAATGAATTTGCCTCATTGAACCTGAAATAACGTTGTGTTGTACAAGACATTCTCGCGATTTAGTTGCACAACTTAACCAAATAACGACCAATAAAGATACTTTCTTTCAATAATGCATGTAACGAGTGGAAGTATTCAATACATATAGGCTCGGATCAGTTGGGGGCCACACTGGGGTACGTGAATCCCATTCGGCTCGTCCATTTAAATATATTGCCATGTTGGCGCCAAACTAACTCAAAATGTTTCATGTAAACTCCTGAAATAGGCTGAAATTGCACCATTTTGTGTATTGATAAAAATCAAATGGGCGCTCCCTTAATACTTGACGTGTTTCCCCAAGTTTCTGTCTGCCACACGATTGTATAACTAATGTAGGTATCAATAAATAAATATTTATGAATAAAAACGGACACTTTTTGATTCAAATCAAGAAAGCAAAAGCGAACTCTTCATATGATATACAGTTCAAAGCACGTTTAGTCAGTACAAGACACTGGTAATCAATGGCCGTCTTTCTGTTATTCCCCAACACATTAGCCTACTGGCATTCCTTTCTGAGACTAGTAATCTCAGAGGAGTTCGTTTAGAAATACGAAAGCTTCAGACCTACTCAGCTTCGACATATGACGAGGAAAGATGTAATGTTTTAAACATCTTGGGACTTACAGGATCTTTAGGGAGCTGTCCTCGCAGAAATCACAAAACATCCAAAGCAAATAACATTTCTAAGCTGCTGGTAGCAAAATAGGTGTCGAAACAAGCTTAACCACATTTTGCTATTTTTCTTGTGTACGTCTACTAAGACATTTAATTAATTAGTGTTATTATTTAGGTATTAGTGCACACCACTGGCAAGTTATTATTTAACTGCTACGTTGTTTTTATCAGGGAGGTATTTTCTACTGAAATGTAGAAACACGCTGATCATCAAAATTAATTGAATTTGTCTCTGTAGAAAACCACCAGCGATCTTCAATTGTGTTATAGGTTTATTCTAAACACTTCGGTGAGGTAAAAAATATCCAACCGGGCTCGCCAATATGGAATTGACACCCCCATGTCTGTCGTGCTTTAAGCGTGAAATAACGCTTGACACGACCAAGTGATATTGATTTGCATATGCTCAAGAGATCTTTTCAAAACCTGTCTTTAAAAATCACATCTAGCAAACACTCATGTTAAATCGTAATCAGATACATACTCAGATCCTCCATGACGTATTTCTAGACGTTAGATGCATTATGAAAGGGTGATTTTGACAAAATCTTCAGTGCAACAAAAATGTGTTTTCATTGTCCAAACTGAGCTCGAGCCCTTCAAGGTATGATCGAAGTTGAATGACTCAGTCGTCCAAATTTAATGACTTTCTTGGACAAGAATTCTCGACGGAGCGTCTTTGCATATTCATCCCGTTTGCACAGACAGCGCTTTGCATGTTGAAAGTTTGTATTTTGTATTTAGGACTTTTTAATGGTTTTCAACCTTTTCCATTTCGCTGCCCCTTTCATGTTTCATAGGACGACCTCCCTTCCAATATCCCCACAATACAAATATACTCATGATTATTGTGACCCCTATACTAATGGAGTTCTATATTGTCATGTTAAGTTGTATGCCAATAATATCACGGTGAAACGTCATGGATCTTGGATCCTGATAACAGGGTCGGTTTTAGGAACAGTGGGGCCCAAGTGGAGCTACTTTGGCGGGGCCGGGATGACAGCTAAAATTACAGACCCCAAGTAAGAAAAGGTCGCAAGGCCTTATTGTGCGTGGGGTCCAATCGGAAGTTAAACGGACAGAGATCCTGATTAAAAATATAAAAGGGATGACACCCAAGCGGGTCCTCCTTAAACGTAGGGTCCAATCACTGCTCCAAATGCCTATGACTTATTTTATGAGGGGGGTGGGGTTGACAATAACAATTAGCATGAGTATAATATCGAAACCTTAAACATATAATTTTTTTCTTAATTCGAATGCATGAATCGATTGCCATGGTCAGCATTTCGAATTGAAGACGTTTTTTAAGTGTAATACTTTTTATTCACTCACAACTTATGTAAGTAGCTAGTAAAAAATCACAGAATCGCGAAATTTCGTTTCATGGTGAACTTAACGTTGGATGAAATTTCAGATTTTCACTGCATACATGTAGTCAATGTAACTTAAAGTAGACAGTAGCTACCGCGACAGTGCAATTGATGAGGCTTCGCTGGAGATGCAAGGAATGCAAAGTCGCAACAAATCATTGCACGATACTTCACAGCAAAGTCATATTCCCACACAAAGTCAGTGAATTGTGTCAAGATATACAACAAAAGATCAAATACTAGTAGATAGGTCTAATTTTGCCAAAAATAAACCTTTCAAAGTGGGCGCCTTGTTGAGAACCGCTGGCTTACACGGATTCAAAATCTGTAAAATGTGCATCGATTTAAATATCGATTGCATTTGTCTGTACATGTTTGGACTGGACCTGCGGATGAGAATTTCAGAATATCAAATTCTTCTGCAGGTAATTCTCTTGCAAATGTTTTTGTAAGAGCGTCTTGATATCTATTTCAGTTAATGGTATTTTACAGGAACGTTACAGTTTAATCTGAATAGTCAAACATGACGTAAAATGACCATAGTTTCCAGATCTGTCACATCACATGAGATTTCCAAGACATCTTTTTCACTCGACAACATTTTTTGTCTGGTAACTGAATACATCCGCATTAAAAAAACCTTCCTTTGCATGTAAAACAAGTGTCCATTTAACCAAATTGTTTGAAGAAAGCGTTTTCTGATTTAAACTGCTTAGTTGTGAATGTAATCTTGTGGGAACGGCATACTGCTATTATATTAATTTATTGTAACGATTACCCAAGACGTGGTTTGTATCTACAGTAACATAGTCGTGTGGTACCTCACGAAAAGTGTCATAGCTTTACGTTTTATATTTTATGTTGGAAGAATACTTTTTCGGTTACAACACAAACTGATTTCAATTGCTTACAACAGGAGAACGCATCCAGCATAATCGAAAGATAAACATGATGACAGCAACACCGCTTTCACGCACAAACTGGTCGCTCCTCGCCATTGGTCTATAAACTAATCCAGAGTATTTGCGTTCACACACAGTCGGGAGCAACACCCCGAGTCCATTGTATGAATTTACATCAAGTATGGTTACTGCGGTAGCGAAACTACATATTGCAGTGGAGTAGTTAGTCCAAATTAGTTGAGGACCGAATCCTGAAGCGACACTCGGTGTGTGTGTGTGTGTGTGTTAACACAGCATAAAAGTACGATTATGTTGCCCTACATTTTACATCACAAGTACCTTGCTTTTGTGACAGTTCCAGTTGCCATTAGCTCTCTAAAGTGTTAACGCATAAGGTCCAGATTCATGTTCGTATTGTGAACAAACCATTATCATGAAAGCGGTAATTATATAATACACCGTATATGATGCAGCGATGAATATGAGTAAATAATAAATCTTAATTATTTTAGAAGATGATTCCCTAACATATCTAATATTGTCTCTCAGAATGGCAACAACAGGATAGAGTGCAGCTTGTTCATGCCAGATTTGTGTGCCACAGAGAGTCTCCTGTATCGGCGTATTGGATACTTCCAACACCAGTGTCCAACACTAAGAACCTCAATTATTATATCACAATAATTCAAGTCAACAACAGCCAAAGGTATTACATGAAGTCTATTTTCGTCCAATCATTCCGTATCTCACGATGCTGAACTTCCCAATATAATCATAATTACGAACCCACTCCTCGCGTGAGCAAACTATTGAAAGCAAAGATGAGCCTGTCTGTCTTTGATTTTTTTTCAATTTGCCAAATTTAGCACGTTAATAACTCTTGGTAGTGCCGACGGTATCATCCGCAAAGTGCTAAAGCATGCAACAATAAGGTGGATATTTTCAAGGTTGTTTTATTGAAAAGCTAATGTCGAGAAAACATCATTCCAACCTTTACCTGCTCCAGATGTTAAAATGTTCATTTAAGTGTTCTTACTTCCGTTGCTTTGATTCAACTCTGTTGAATAAATATCTCTGAAAATAGTCAACATTTGTTTGCTTTTCGTCAGTCGTCTCTAATGTTTTTGGTATAGTTTCTTTTGGAAATCAGTATACTTGTATTCTTGATAGTCGACTCTCCTCGTATAGACCACTCTTAATATTTATGCATAACGGGTTTCTTGCACCTATAGCCTCGTTTTGATATTCTGATAAATAAAGAGATATGAGAGACCTAGCTTTTGTGAGAATATCAAAACGAGTCTTTAGATATAAAGAACCCGTTATGCACACATATTAGGAGTGGCCTATTGATCCTGATACTACCATTAGTAGATGCAGACCTTCAACACATGTATACCTGTCATATGAAGTACTCCCAGGGCGTGCAGCTATTAAGGTCCTTGATTTAATGTTTGATTTCTGGTCATGGTCTAGGAACATTAGTCGATAGGTGTGATGATAATGGTGTGGTTACTTCCAACAACAAACTAGTCAAAGCTGTCCTTGAGTTCACCTCCACCAGAAAAATGTTCTGTGCATTAAAAGCTGATGACATGGGGACGCGTTGTCTATTAGTGTAACTGCTCTGTAAATACTGTATAATCAGTGTTTTCTGCTCGAGTGCACAGTGTTATCGACTACAAGTGATAACAGAACTGGATAGAAAGTTTGATTCTGGGTGGAAGTGTGAATGAGCTAACAATGCATCTCTGGCCTGACTACAATATCAGAGATCAACAGATATTAAATGTGTGTGACTGTAAATGCATTATGTTGTCTGTTTGGGAGAAAATCTAACTATAATATCAGGTGTTTTAACGTGTAAAAACAGATGTCCCCTCTATTCCTTTTTCTGCCACCTTCCACTGAAAATACAAACCTCAGAACATCGGAACAAGAACACAAATTCAATGTCACATTTCATGGAAATGTGCTGAACAGTTCCAAGGTTCTGAACCGAAAACAAAGTGGGAAAGGACTGATCGGTTCTAGAACTATGCTCCGAAAAACGAAAAACTGATGCTGACGACTTCGTCACAGCGCAGGTCACAGCTCAACTAACACTTATCGATCAGCAGTTTACATTGTAAAAAGGAGCGGTGGGATAGCTCAGTCGCTAGTTAAGCGTTGGCCTTCCGATCTAAGGGTCGTGGAGTTCATTTCCGCCGTAGGGTGCTCGGCTTTTTCCTCTGCAATAGTCAGTATTGTTCATGCATTGATCATATGGTGTACTACCACATTGTGGTATCACCATTGTATTGTCAGTACCAGCCGTAGCTGGAAGGTACCGTATCAAAATCATCCAGCTTTTCACTTGTGATGCGAGTCCCTCCAACCACGGTGCCAGTGCACCAACCAACATTGTGAATGTGACTGCAAACTAAACCTTACACGAATTTAGTGCAGTGGAAATCCGCCAACAGTCTGTTTGGTCTGGTATTAGACCCCCTAAGGCGGCCTGATTTCCTCCAATAAGAACAATCTTTGCTTCTTTGTTGCTATGCCAGACTGCCAAAGAGGGTTATTTCTTCCAAGGAATGGACTATACAACACAAAGCATTTTCACGCGCCGTAGGACGTAATATTACCTGTCCGACCCACACATTCATCACGGAATGGATATACTAATTTTTGGGATAATCTGAATGATGCTGCCTAATGAAAAAAACATGTTCTTGTTAGAGAGCATCTCTGTAATGCGTTTTCTCACAATGCGATGGCTGCCACAAAAGCGTATACATTAGCGAAACTATATGATTCAATGAACGCTTTCATTAATAAGGTGAATGAATTTTGCAGAGGTAAAGTTAGATATATTTTTCCAAGCAGGACATTAGGTTTGAAGCATTTTGTGTTTTATAATGTCTACAGTACATGCTGTGTTTGCGTCAATACATAACGTCGTATCCCCTTTATTCTGGCAGGCTAAGACATTTTGTATTTTTAAATTGACTCCTTATATTACCAACACAAAGCGATTCCTACTAGTCTGCGTACAACATTGACCGTCGGGGCATGGAGATTACCAAATATATAATTTGATAAAAATAGTGACACGTCACGGAGTTGTGCCGAATGCAGACCGGATGTTTTGACAATCTTACAAACGATCAAGAAAATTGTTGAGAGCATTGGTAAATTTTTAACGTTGTTGCAAATTATTCACGATTACTTATTGCGTGCATGGCAGGCTGTTCAATATATATATATATACATGTACAGTATTCACAATAACCGTATTTTATTTAGACATACACTTTCACAAGGTATGATTTACAGTTTATGGTATTCATTTCACACAATTAACATCAGACACATTTCCAACTAGGTACTTCAGGCACCCTGGATAATTACTTTCAGGCTCAGATAACTTAAAGCGGTCTTGTTCAATGAATGAAGATATTTCTTAATAACAATATGCTTGGGAGTGTATGGGAATGCGAAGTATACTGATGTCCAAAATAAACTATAACAAGACTTGCAGAGACGACTGATGAATACAAACAAAATTTAATGTTGGCTATTTTAGAGATATTTATTCAAGAGAGTGTTCTTTCAGCACGATGCAAATCAAATAGAAAATTCCACGAAACTAAGAAAAGTTTTGATGTCCAGTGACACACCAACATCAGTTCGTAAAGGTTGCAATTATTTTTCTCTGTATCATTTCTCTGTATCTGTATCATTTCAATCAGTATACATGTATTTGTATGGCGACAGTTTAAGTATTAAGAATACATGAATCTAAAAAGAGGATATATAATTGATGCCTTCCTCTTTTGTCGAGAGCTGATGACAAACATTCATAATGTAAATGTAGTTTTTATAGACAATTTACTTTCATCGGATTAATGAGTACGTGACTGACGTTAATACCTTTGGACGCCCACGTCCCGGTCATTAGGCGTTGTAGCCGATTACAGGCCGTAGATAAGAACATTACGTGCGCTGACGTTGATTAAACCTGACACAGTGTCCCATTCGTCAAGCAATCTGAGCACAGAGTTATTCGCCCTTGGCGCCTTGGCTCCTAAATATCTCTGACATGACTGAATGACTATCAATGCAGGGGAGGTAACTCTGCAACTATGGACTACTTTCAACTCGTAACGTGTCTGTTTTCATGACAACGTTACCATTATGCACAAAGGTAATGGTTCAAGAAATAATATTAGCAAATTTGTAAAAGTAGTTGCAAATGACTGTCAGTCGTATTCATCATTAACTGTTTGTCATAACTAATCCATTTTTACTCATATTTCATAAATATACATCATGTAGGTATTTTGGTTGTGAGCCGGCGGACTTCCGGGCATAAGGCCTCGGCATTTCATCCGTCGATTCAGGTCCAAGACATTAATGGAAAGTAGGGGAGCTAACTCATGGGAAGGTCCGGTTGATTCTTCAAGGCCTGGTATTGGGCACAGATGCTACAACAAATGAAGTCGTCGTGTTCCAATGACCCGGTTATATGATTTTATCCGCTTTCCTTAGTATTTCAGATATTAATCAAACGCTCAAGCATCAGCCGTGCCACTGTGTAACCATCAAAAGGCACAACTAGACCATGTGCCCGAAGTGTGTACCAAGTTTCGTCGAAAAGGACCCAGTGGTTCCAGAGTTCTGCTTCGGAAACGATGTCTCTGGACGCTAACGCCGACGCCGAAGCCAAAAACAATATGTCTCCCCCTCCTTTGAGGGGGAGACATAAATATAGCATATGCAATATATAAGTACAAAATACAAATATCAGACTTGCCCCTTATGTGTATAGGGCATAAATTGAAGGGTCAAAACGATTATTAACTCGTTGACGACGGATTTCTCACTTTCAGTGATGCCTGCCAGACGGTATTATTTTCACGGATTTTAGACTATGTTCAGGGGGGTTTATTCGGATTACCACAACACGGTACAATGATGAGGGAAGTTCTAATGTGATATACAAACAATACCATTATCACACGTGAGACTCAATATGGCTGACTGACTCATCAGCCACGGGGTGAGTGATTCCAATGTACAATGAGATTTGACAAGAACTTTATGCTTCACAAATATTTCCGCGGTATGAAATAAAGTTTCATAACATTCAAACAATAGAACCCTCACCCGTGGTCTATTGAGATCTGAATTGGTAGAATCGCTTACATTCGTCTGAACTACCCGTTGGTCATCGCTCTACCCATCACTGTAATTATCATCATCGAAATTCGAATTAGTGGGATTCAAACTCGATGTAATTTTCCAACCGCGAACAACTTGCCGATATTTTGGTACAGAATGACCGGTCCTAATGAAAACCCTGGCTAATTACCTGCAATCACGAGAGTCCTACAAGCATCATGCTTGGCAGTGTTATATAATGGTTCACAATCACAATGATAACGTGTTTCCCCCAACTCGTATGAGATAACAGCTGCACGCTGTCAATCAGTGCCAAGTATGGCATAGCAGCCATCCATCCAGCGGGCAAAATATCTAGGTCAACTATAGCAGCCATCCGTGGTCAAGGGATTAAGATGCCGTAAGAAGAACTTTTAACTGGAGTCGTCTTAAACCAAGATGTCCTTACCGCGGAGTGTCCACGCTGCAGGAGCACCAGACCCAAATGTGACCTTCTTCCCCAGTGTACCGTAGTTCTGAACTGTTCTGTCATGGTACTTCTCTAAACCAGGAACTCCCAGAGCTGAAAGAAGACCAGCTCTATAAAACTTGGTTCATGACATGCTATAACAACAATCTGAATTACAGATAACTTGCTTTGGAAAATAAGAACATCTGATAATGTTGCATTCCTTGTTGCAAACAAAATGTTTAACTTTCCGACTTTCTTCCGACTAGACTTTTGTCAAGACCCTGAGACTAAAGTTCCTGAAATATCCTAAAATCTGAGGCAGGTTATTATTCCTGGGCCTACATATATCCTTTCCTACAGGGCCAAGCAGAGTAAGACCTTCAGTTTTCATGCCTCGACTCCAAGTTTTGACAAAACTCCAGATTGTGTCAGGACTAGAACTGGATGTATTATGTTTCAGTGCAAGCAGTGTGTGTGGGCAAGAGTTCTTTGTTAAATAATTTAGATCAGACTGTTTTATGATTCTTGACTTTAACTACAGTGAATTAGGAAGACTCATACTATCTCACCCAATCTTGTGTGAATACAAAGTATGAAGACCACTTCCTTACTTGTATGTGATCTGGTTAGGCTGGTTGATCGGGTTCCCCATGTTGACGGGTGGGAGTCTCGAGGTGTGCGGGACAGATTGTTCCGGTATCCAGTATAACGGTCAGTAACTCCAATGTGATCTCCAAAGTGTCGAATTCTCTCAGATGCCGACATTGTAAAGGGCATCAAATCCTGCACATGATTACAGTCAAATGAAGACAGTTGGAGATATATTGAAAATATTTTCAGACAGTTGGTATGGAATGAAATTTCTGAAATGAGGCTCCATCGCCACAGCTGGAGAGGCCAGTAGATGTAGCTGAGCATTGATGTTTTGACAGTGGATAAGCTAAAAACAAAACTGATTCTCAAGTACTGGCACGTCACATAAATCCTGTGCATCTGACCTTTTTACTGTGATTAAACCAAAATATTCTGTTTAATTTCTCGCATGATATCAAGTACACTTTGTCATCTGTTCACATGCACTAACTGCAACTCCGAATAAACAAGTTGCTGTTGATGAAATTCCTAACCCTTTTTCAGTGCTCGATACAATGTTTTAACTATTTGCTATTTGCTCAAAAAAACTGAAACTTATTGGGTAGTTTCAGTTCTGGAAAAATGTCCTCGTTATATGCAAATGGGAACAAGCCTAGACTGCTTGACCTATATGTTAGTGCATAGTGGATTTGAAATCAAGAAAATAATACTGATATTAAAGTTTATTGACACCAAAAATTTATAACAACTACACAAGATAATTGGGTTAAAAGAAACTTTGTATGTTATTGCACAAGGGCGACGGAAGCAATATTGGGAGGGGGGAGGGGCAAGAACCATGGGCGTCACCAGGTATTATAGTGCAGAAAAGCAAAACACACATTTCTATCAGCAGTCCAGTCATTTCAACAACTCTTGAGTCCAGGAAATAAAGGTCTGCTTTATCAGTGTCAGCTACAGTGACAGAGAGCTCAGACTTATCTTTGTGTCGACCTATGTGACAAGTGGCTCAGATCTGGCTTTGTGTTCTTTCCAAGTTTGTTTTAGTGTAAATGGGTGTTCACAATCTCAAAAATATAACTCGCTCGCTCACTAGTATGTAGCTAGGTACCTCACAGACAGTCATGTTTCAAACACCAGACTAGGTTTGTTACTGGGCAACTACAGATCTAAGACAAGTAGGCTACATTGTATCTTGAATTAACAGCTCACTAATCTGAGGTAGTGTTTGAATCTTTTAGAAAATCCAACTACAAAGGATTGATAATTGTTACATATTGCCTGTCTAGATTTTACTTAAGAGCTTGATTTACAGCACTGCAGCTGCATCTATCAGCTGGAGTATCAAGCTTGTTCCTTTTGAAGTTTGAATGTCTGAGGTTTTACAGACAATCCCAGATATTTTACTGCAAATAGCTTACACCAGAGGTTCTCAAACTTTTTTGCTGTGCATCTTTTTTGCCATATTTCAGAATATCATTCAACCTTTCCAAGATTGTCGGACCCAAAAGATGCATTCCAGATAATATACCCTGTGGTTCGATTTCCCCCATCTTGAGAAACCTCACAAAATATATGTGTCGCTCAATGTTCTTGAACTGACTCTCAACTTCACCACCATCTTTGCATCCTGAACTAGTGCTTTTTATGAGTTGGTGAGTTCATGAGCTAGGTTTTAGTAATCCAAACAGAGAAGAGGCTGAACACCTTTTTACTGTAGCCTACTTCTATACTTCTACCAGGGCTACAGATCAGCTATGCAAATACGCAAATAATTTTAGCAAATACGCAATTAATTTTCAAAGCATTGCGTAACGAAAAGCAAACCAAAAATGCTTCACGCAATTGTTTTAAAATGTGTTGTGTACTATTTGATTAGTGTTGACTGATTTTGTTAACTACATAATTGCATCGCTCTCCATAGTCTGTAGTGGACAGCAAGAACGTTTTACATTGTTATGGACCTATTTCAAGTCTGTATGTTTAGATGATACATGTATTAAAATGCAATTACAAAATGTTTTCAGCTAATATTAAAAAGCAATTGCAAAATGTTCCGTGCAATAAAATATCTATGTTACCCAACTGAAATTATGAATACCCAAGTCTCTGGAAAATTTAGGGGTAGGTACACAACTGTCGCAAAAGCTTATCTGTAGCTCTGCTTCTACCATGTCAGTAACCAAAGAAGAGCCTGTGAATTGAGAATTTTGATTCCCCCTAACTTTCACCCCCCCTAGGGGAACATTATCCCCCTGTCGGGGAAAATTTCAGAGATAAGTTGTATATTTAGCTTAGCAACTGATCATTTTCAGCCCCCTTCCCAACTCCCCCATTGGGGAATTTCTGGTGCCACCTGTGCCCCTCCCCCAAAATATGTCTCAATTTTACCGAAGCCCCCACCCATGCCCAAAAGTAGACTTGTTCCGCCTTGAAGTATTTCTCTGGAGTCTCTGTGTACAAGGGAAGTATGTATGAAAACCTGCTGACCTGCTGAGCATTTTGTAGTTTGGTGGCCGCCCACTGATGCATCTCTCGAATCTCATTTTCCTGCTTGCCTGCCATGTTCTGGTTGGATAGTTGATTTTTGTAGTCATGCAGATGACCAGCCACTTGATTCATAGCATTTACAGCAGCTGGAAAGAAAGATATTTTGCAAAATCAGTACTGCAGTACACTTCTTGTCAAGCAGTAGATATACAATTATAAGAGACCTATTGTACAGGTCTTGTACCGGTACCATTTACAGATGTTATTTCCAACACTCATATTTAATCCAATAAATTTGCTTTTTCCTGACTGAGTATGCATTGATGAATTAGATGACTGTGGGTCTAATTAGTAATATGAATGTAGATCTGGCTAAGTGGTAAATAGAATGGGTCAAAGTTTGAAGCTATAGTTCAAGGAGGAGGGTTAAAAAACATATTTAAAGGAACTGATCAAAGCTGCAGGTATGCCAATCTATGTTCAGAGCTTGTCTTTCTATTCATCTTGTGATATAATACTGTGCTGTATTTTTTTCTGATTTTGTACGCAAAGATTTCACACTAATTAAGGCAATGAAAACGATTTTCGGTCATCGTCCTATGCTAAAAATAGATTGTGCATTGCATTTTGGGAAGGTAGGCAAATATGGAACTGGCTAAAATGGAAACACGCCATAAAGGTAGCATGTGAGTGGACGAAACAGTGACAATTAGACGAAACGGGGATAGATATTTGGTCAAAAGGGTGACACTTTTTGGACACAACGGTGACAACAAAAGATATACATATCCATCGATCATTACACTGATTTGTCCGTAGCCTAAAAATGTTTTCGCCAAGTTTGGCTTGTCACCGTTTTAGCTATAACCCATAAAACGATCACGTCACCAAAATGGGAAACATTTAGAACTCAGTCTTGAGTTAGAGTAAACTTGAGTCTCGGCGAATAAAATGTATACAGTATAGTTCTCCGTATATATCACTGTTGTACTCAGAGCGACTTGAACATTTTTTTCAGGGTTTTTTTTAATGGAGATGCAACTTTGATCATGTCCCTTTAAGAAATTAGCTATATAACTCGGGAAGTGGGGGTGGGCGCGGGGGCATTTCAAACACTCCACCCCCTCCCCCTACACACACAAAAGACCCCTAGTCTGTCATCCAGACCCTAAACTTTTATTATAAAACAAGCATACCGTCTACAGTACATATTTTCCCAGAGCAGACTCTCTGGGATCTTATTTATTTTATTGCAAATGTATATCGTTTCAATTCAAATTTTTAAAAATAGAAATATTAATCTTACTTCAGAGACTATATTTTAGTCTAACATCTACCCCAAAGTTACCGCTTAACTTACTAAATGCCGTGTTTGTTGCCTGAGGGCCGACAGAATTTCTCCATTTTGAAGAGGACGACAATATCTTTTCGTCCAAGTTGAGATGACTCAGTCCGTTGTTGATCGCTGACAGTTCTCGAGCAAGTTCTTCGTTGCAGTAATAGTTTCCCGTCTGCAAGATTTCATTGATATCTCGTTTAACCGTTCTGACGGTGCTAGCAAACCCTGCTGACGCATACATCTTAGTCTACGGCGCTGCCAACACCACCGAAATTGATGAACCTATCTCTTTCTCCACGCGCTTCCTTAACAACGACACGCTTCGTCGCTAGCAACGGAGCTGTCAACAAGCGTGCGAAAGAGTGCGTCAAAGGGAGGTTACTCTGAATTTTTGCTGAATGTTGATTCGACAAACAGATTCTTTGCAGAATAATGCGCTATAAATTTTTTAATCTACTTGCAGAGAAAGCAATTATGGTATAACATAAAAAAATCCATTCCTCTGCGTTTGTTTTCGGCATGTTTCTTTGATGTTTTGGGTCAGAGACCAAAGAGAAACATTTAGGAAGGCATCGAACCAAAAATGTTACGGTCAGCTTTTAATCTCCTTTGCAGGTTGAGGAGAAAAATGTTAGTGTTAATGAACAGTCAGACGTATTTTTAATCATAACCGGTGCTGTAGCTGGATATTCGTGTAAAATTTATAAATAGGCCTAGGCATATATTGCATTTTAAAGATTGTGAAACTAGGGATTCGTGAAATCCCTTTAGAAAAGTTTCAGTAATTTCGTGAAATCCCAATTTTATTCAGTGATTTCATGGAATCCTGAAATTTTTTGGAATTTCACTCATTTTGGCCTACTGGCGAGGTCCACTTGTGGCGACAGTTAACCATGACAGTCTGTGCCCTAAGTAATTCAACTCCCCTCAGTGAGTAGCCTACTTGTGTGTTAAAATGCAACTCAAGATGTCACCATAGTGTAAACTGTAGCAATAAATAGACTGAGAAATGTTGAAATGTAAAAGCATCTGACATTGAGATGAGTAGTCCTATATTGCAGTTTCAAATCAGACGCATTTCTATTCTATGCATTTTGAATAAAGAACTCAATCAAAAAAATGTGTTACTCATTCAACGTGCCATTAAAGGTCATTCATGGATTTCATGACATCCCGACTAAAACGGGGCTTTCTTAAAATTACTGAAATTACTTAAACATATGTAGGCCTATACAGTTAAAGTTTACTGACGTCCCCAATCCTTGCGTCATGTATAATGAATGAATGAATGAATAATCTTTATTTCCTCCATAGATATGAAGATACATGGACAATACATTTAATCAATACTGAATACAAAATAACACAGATACATGTACTTATTAATTGTACTGAGTAGCACGAGATTTAACAATTGAATTATGTACTTCATGTACATTAGTACACTACAGTACAGTTCTAGCAATGGTAGTTACAGTTCACCACATTTCTGGTAACAAGAGGGGTAAGAAGGTTCCTCCATTTCTTAATGCAGGGGACAAAGAGG
>JAUELE010041612.1:0-16003 GCA_031471655.1 Diodora aspera
CTGGATCTCCTCCTAGTTATGCTATAGATCTATACTGACATAAAGAAACTACAGATTGCTGTGGACCTTAAAACATAAGCTTGGAACTGGATCTCCTCCTAGTTATGCTATAGATCTATACTGACATAAAGAAACTACAGATTGCTGTGGACCTTAAAACATATGAGCTTGGAACTGGATCTCCTCCTAGTTATGCTATAGATCTATACTGACGTGCAAAAGAAACGATGTTAAATTATTTCAATTACTTCCTTTACGTCCTGATATCATTGTTGGGCAAAGGGATGCTTGGATTCCAATGAGCGTAATTTCATGTCATTGATGAAACATCTTAATCTTGAGAGGATATCTCTTGCTTATTCAACGTATGTGTGAATTTATTGTGTACTCTTTCAAAATCTTGGTATAGTTTCTTTTGTACGTCAGTATAGTTTAAAGTTGTCATATTTGTATTCAAATATCGCTCAGGAGTGGGACAGAGTCTAATAGAGAATGTCATATCCATTCTGACTGACTGGGAATGCCGCAGTTATAAATAGTCATGCTACAGTATGAATAGGCTACCTGCGAAGAAGAAAAACCGAATTTTGCTAAGAGCATTCACCAAAAGTGCAGTTTCAGCAATCGAACATATGAGGCTGATTATGCAATTATTAGCGAGACTTTATGTATTTATAAGGCCACTTAAAGAAAATATCTTGTTTCTGTCACTTTTTTGTACTTTTATTCGAGCGGGAGGATTTTATTTATATATATATATATATATATATATTGAGTAGGTACATATTTAAAAAATATGTCATTCAGCAGGGCATGTTCTGCTATGTTGAAGCCAAACCATGGCTCTAGAGTCTTGGAACAGGTTCGTATCTGACATTATGACAAACGGCATGGCTGACTTCTTTAAACGTGAGTTTGGCACACTAAAACGAAATCGGGGTTGAAACAAATCGAAAATAAAATCGTTCGAAACAGTGCTTAAAAATAGAAAATTAAAATCGTAGGGGCGGCAGATATTTCAAGGGCAAACGGGTGACGAGAAACAAGTTATTTTTCTGTAAGTGACCTAATAACTACAGCATACGGAAGACTGTTCATATACATGTATACTGATGGAAACAAATAAGGAAATGGACGTACACATGAGGCATTATGTTTTACTGACAATGCATACAGATCAGAAAATATGTCCTGATGATCACCAATATTATCTTCTACCAGTTTCTAGCTAAAATAGGAAAAATGCATTCCGAACCTGACAACAAAATCTTGAAAATAATTATTCGTAAACTTTCGAAAACGTTACACTTGCAAATAAATGTATTCGGCTCATATTCGGAAAGCATTTGGAAATCGACTAAAAATTCTTCGGTAAACCCTCAGAGAAACGTTTTGAACGAAGCTGGCTATTTGAAAGTTGAAAATAAAGTCATCTGCATCTGCCAGGAGGGGACGTTATCTGAACTTAAGGGGAGTCTTTTGAGCCTAGGCTCAGATGACTCTAGAGTCAAATGGGCCTTGGCTGAAATAACTCTAAGAGTCATTTAAGCCTGGGGAACCATTACACTTTTGCAATTCATGATTTACTTTATGTTATTTATTTCACATAGCACCAAACCTCGGCAGTATGTATCCAAATTTAACCATGTTTCCAACTACCGTTTCTTTATTCGTTAACACCAGTATGTATAGCTATAATAATAGCTTACATTTTCATGAAAAGTGTTCACGTCAAATATCAAAGCGCAATAGGCCTTTGCAAAGACTGAACTGATGCCGTTGATAGTTATGTACCCAGTCCTATGATACCGAATCCCAAACTTACGCTCATCGAAATCGAACTTTATTATATGCAACGAGTAGAAATAGCAAGCCGGAGAAGATGCATATGATCACTACAGGAATAGTATTCACCATTACTGCGAGTTCCTATTTACAAGGAAGATGATACAAAAAACCTTGACTCATCTATATGCACATGCTGAAGGCCAAATTTACTTCCTATTCCGCAGCACCGGAAGTAACACATACATGTACATCAATTTCCGGTTCCGGACGCGTCCGTTGAGTAGATATTAGTAGAGCTAAGCGCAAACGTCTCTTGTTTGATACTACTGGGCAAAAGAAACTTATCACCTTGTTCAGTTGCCCCATAAGAGAAACAAAACAGATTATATCCATGTGATAATCACTTTACTGAACGGAATCATTTTCCGATGTCTGTACAAAACTTCAAAGCCATATCGATACTGCACTTGCCATAAGGCCGAGCGAAAAGAGACATGGGTCAAAATAAAATATTATACAAACACGCAGTCAAACAGAATCCCTTGAAGAGGTGCTTCTAAAGTCTTCTGTCCTTAGTAGCGTGTGTGACCAACCCTGCATCAATACACACCAAACCACGTCCCCTCATGGATATCGTCAGTCGCCGAATGACGTCAGCAGGAATTCTACGCCACTCATCCAATAAAACCTGTTCAAGCTGCTGTCTATTTGCTGGGTTAGGTACGCAATGTCTCAGCTGTCAACCAAGATGATCTCAGAGATGCGAAAGTGCTGGCCAAGGCAATATGTTGACGTTAACGTTGTTTATATATCCAGAACAAGCCTGGCAGAATGAGGTGGTGCATAGCTGCTGCAAAAGGGTACCCCTTTGCTGTCAACGTAAGAATGCCACTGTGTACAACACTTCATCCTTGTATCTGTCAGATTTCCACGGATGATGACAAGTCTTGTTCTCTGCTGAACGCAAATACCGCCCAATACCATGACCCCCGCCTCCACCACAAGCGTGCACATCATGGATGTAGTTAGGTGCCAGTCGCTCTCCTGGTCATTATTTTGGAACAGGTAGAAGCGACTTTCATCCGTGAACAAGCACCCTTTCCTAATCACGCCGCTGCCATCCATGTACAGTTCTTACCCACTGCGTTGACGGTATAGAGGGATCAAGGTCATTCCACGGAACGCACGGTAGGCTCGGATACCATTCATGCGGTGTCGACGGAAGACTGTTCGTCTGCTGATGGGATGTCCCAGTGCTGCTGCTGCTGCTGCTGACGTCGCTGTCACAAATCTGTTCCGCAGGTGGATTGCTTGGACGTAGCGGGCTTCACAGCTGGCGTTGTGGCTCTTGGTCTTCCAAATCTTGGGCGGTCTTGTGTCTAGCCTGTTTGCCGATAACGGCTCAACACGTTGCTGATGGCGGTTTGTTGAAGTTTCTTGCAATGTGCCGTTGAGAGGTCTCCATGTTGGCCATACCAATAGCTCTGTCATGTTTGCCTGTATGAGTCTCGGCATCTCTCCTATGTTCTTTCATACTGTGTCCTTGCGCTTCCCTACACTGGTCTTTACCATGCACGAGCATTTTAAACAGTTTTCCCCAAACTGATGTTTTTGCGATTTTTCATGATCGCACGAAATTCAATGACTCCTGTAAAAAGTGATTTTCATCGTGTGTTTTGGCGAATGTTTTCTCACAACCTTCAAACTTATTCCAGCGTCTTTGGCTCAGATAAAACTTAATTTACAAGCGGCAAGTTTCTTTAGTAGTTTATTTGTAATTCAACGGAGAGATTCTCTGTTTTGCGATTCTGCTTTGTTTCGAATTCGTTGTTTTTCTTCACGCGATTAATTTATTTCAAAATAATAGGACCCCAGTAAGCCAATACTGGCTGTATGAGCCAACTAAATTTTAAATGGATTGTCTTCACTTCATCGTCTGTTAATATCGGTGAGAAGATAAAATAAACTTCCACATGGAGAATATTTTGCTGCATGATAAATTCACTATTGGGAGAGGGGGTCGACTCAGTGGGGGATATTATGCTACATAATATATTCACTATTGGGGAGATGGGTGGACTCCATGAAATACCTGATAACCCTATAAATCAGTATTTAAATAATCATTTATCGCCAGGTATGTCTACCCGAAGCACGTATATCTCCCCCTTCCTCACCGTCCCAACCAGACCCACCCATCGAGCCAATAGACAATGCTCTAGTTTCAATAACTTGTTCAAACCAGCAGTCTAGAACACACAGGAGGGTGAGTAAATTATTAAAACGGGGTCAGTTATCAGGGACCTTTTAAATTCGAGTAAACAAACAATGTACTGTAGTTAAGTAGGTGGCCTGGACATTGGCAATAGCATATGGACTTCATCAACTAGCGGCGTGTTTGATGCGCGACGTTGTGTAAACACGCGAATTGCAGCGGACTGGATATATGGCAGAAATGTGGCTTGGTATACGGGAGAGCATGTTAACATTCTTTCAGGTCAGCCATTAACAAAGCTTTCACCTACTTCCTAGTCTGTCTCCCAGACCCCAGAGCATACAAAGAAAATGCATGGAGCCTGCCCAAATCTAGATAATTAGCAAGTCTAGGAATTCTCAGCTTTAGGAATATATCTCGGTTCCTTTTCTGATTGTATTATATTTGTTGGTATTATGAATATAATTTTGTAGATTAAGCTTATTTCTAGGACTAAATGTTAGTCTACCTACTTCCTTGCAATCTCACTTGGTCCTGACCTGAGGGTGACCTCATGTCTTAATCCCTTTGAAACTATAAATAGCGGAATATTCAAACAAAAACGGATAATGCTCTCAACCATATACTCAAGGAAAGAGGTAGATTAAAAAATAGTCTATGAAATATTTTAAATTATTTTATTATATTTAATTTTTATTCCCTTAAGAGCCCCGCGTCTTTAGTAGACTGGCTAAAGGCTTTAAATATAAAATTAACAAAATTCCGCAGTCATGGGGCAGGACTAGGAAAGTGGGATCACTGAAAAAACGCATTAAATAATCTTTATCACAAGGACTATGCTTACACTTATATACTGCCGGGCAAAAGAAACGACAACAAGATTTTGAGAGACTACTGAAAAATTTCACAATTACTTTGGATATGCAAGAGATATCCCTTCAAGATTAGGAAGTATTATCAAGGACATGATGTCAATCAAATTACACTCGTTGAAATCCAAGCATCTTTTTGATCAGCTATGACATAAAGACGTAAGGGAAAATAACTGAACTCATTTGGTATCGTTTCCTTTGCCCGGCAGTGTATTTTTTTCTTTTTCTCTTGACACGTGCGATCAATTTATTTTCACCAAAATTACATCAAATTATTTTTTTTCTTCTCCAAATCTTCCAGCTCCCCCACCCCCTCCACCCCCACCCCCTCTACCCATCCACCACCTGCAATTTTAGGCGTACCTTCTTGAAAATGAAAGCATTTCATTGATATGTTCTTAAATGTTTTAGTGTCATAATGCTGCCCAATTTCTTTTTTAATTCCACCTAAGTATAGCTTTTGAAACAGTTGTATAGTTTATCTATTGCAATCACTTAAACAGTATATTAAAGAATCTCGGGGAAAGTGTGTATCTCCAGAGGCGATTATTAACTCCGTGTTTCAGTGACCGAGGATAAGTACAGATCTATCATTATCTAGCTCGTGTCAAGTTCTTATCTTCTTGATGTCATAGGTGATTAGCGGTAATACTGGATGCTGATGTAAAGACTGGTCATTCCAGATGACCGGACCCTTGACCACGGGCTATCCTGACTGGGTCACATGCAGAGGGTGAGCTGGTAAGCTGCACGTCCACCCTCTTTGTAAAAACAAATAAGACATGTTCATTGTCGTTCAGCTGAAAAAAAATGAATACATGATCCGCCGTACATGTACTTTTTGCTCGATTTCGATTCTACTCTCTATCTTACAGTGCTTGTAATAAGCAGTGACCTTTTTCAGTTGAACGTTTACTTTTAGATTTTACAATATATATGTACATGTATATAGGCCTATATATTTTTTTCTAAGTCAACAGGAGACAAATTCAGACAATCATGATAGGCTATTGTGGTCAAATTTGAATATCTTATAAATGCAAGTGAATTCTCACAAACGTGATTGTTTGATAGACATTTCAAGGTGATCGGAAACTATGTTAGAAAACAGTTTATTTCAGAGTATTTCGTGTTTCACTCCTGTGTGCATTGCCCGCAGACCATTCATCTTGAATGCACAATCCATTGTTCTTCTCGTTCAAATATGGACGTTCTGATTTTGAGACAAACCTTTGATTACTGAAGGGATGTTTGACAAATTTTGTTTCCGGTGAAGACACATTCAAGTTTTTTTCGACACTGGCTGTTTGAGTGTAGATCTATATGAGAATATAACTATAGAAAAGTGATGTAGGCGTGTGTGGATGGTTAGCTTTTATGTGAAAACAATCGTTGTTTTATGTTGTAAATATCCCCAAACCTCGTATAAACTATATGACATATGACCTCTGGGTCACAAAAAGATGGATTGATCCTCCCAGTGCTGACAATAGCGCCGACCAAGCAGTTGCAAAATCCGGGGGTTATGCAAGCACCACCCGGGGTATCAACATCTTTGTAGTCTATAACGCTCTCGCCACAGTTACTTCCCTTCGACATTGAAGACGAAAAAGCGCGTCAGGTTGAGTACACCTTATTCAGGTTGATGATTTGAATTTAGGAAGTCCCTGAGGCATCTGGCTTGGACGGGGGACATTCAGCCCGAGGTCAATGCGGAGTGTCAAAAGACTATTAACTTTCACCCTTCAAAACAGTTCTCTCCGACAACAATCCCAGGATGTTTTTATAAAGTAGAAATCGTATAATGCTTCAAATCCATTAAAAGTTAGTTTGGAGAAAAAGAGGTCGTTTCTTTTGTTGAAACACAATAGAGCAAATCCCTGTCCACGCGAATGAAACGAGTGCTGCAGGTTGAAACGTCTCGCGTCTATCTCAAGGCAATTAGAGAAGGTGACAGATGGCATAGCATGTCTGTATCTACACACGAAAACTTGTTTTGTACCCATAAACTATATTCTACTTCCGGCATACTGCAGACATAACCGTGCAGTCTGATGGTAAGGTTTCTTATAGCCTGTCTGACACACACCACGATATTTTGATATTTTACTTAAGAGACTTGGTAAGTCTATACAAATGCAGGTCTACAGAGACAGCTGATTTGAGGTTCGGAAGAGAAAAGCAAAGAACATCTAACTGAAGAAACCTTACTTATTCAAGAATCAATCAAGAGATTTCACTTGACAATTTTCTCATGAATGTTCAGCGTTTTTCAGTAATAAGTTGTCTGAAATGAGCGCTATATGAATGTTACATATATGCACAGAAAGAGGTTGAAAACAACACATCCGCATGTTAGTGAAATATTATAAGGTTAATATACACTGATCAAATGCAACATTATATGTTTCATAAGGGCACGGATGGAAATCCAGTTCCAAGCAGTTGTAGAATAGCTATTTCTCAACGAAGTAAATCCAAAACCGAACCAAACTGTGTTGAATCTGTATGTTAAGTGGCTTCTTACAACAACCATTTGCCTCATTATGAAGTTTATTTCTTTCCATACGTGCCACTGATTGCGCCCTGGTAGTGTCAAGCCAGCGAGCAAGCCACCATCACTAGCAATAATATCAATAGCAGAGAGACATATACATCCTATAACATTTCTGCCCTGGTACCCTTCTTTAAGCATTGAACCAATGCGACAACGCGGTGTATAGTCTAGGTAACGCTGTGGTGATATGGCTGAAAGATTGTCGAAAGCCACGTTAAATTCATAACCCTAGTACTCACTCACTTTTAAACCCTTTTATGTCATTCTTAAAAGAAAACATACTTTTCGAGGGAAACAAAACTGTAGCTTCGTTATGTAGCGATTATACTTGTACCAGAAATACGTCTATTGAAGCCAATGCAGGGTTTTGTGATGGCTTAATTGGACATTTTAACCCAATTGTGTGACTCGGTAGGAAAAATAATTAGTGGTTACTATAGTAACTGCTTTACTTTAATAGTGCTCACTAAACATGAAATGTACCATGGATCTTTATTTTGCACCTTTAGTAAACTATCAGTGAACACTTGGCGGTATAAATAGGGCATTGGTGCTCATCGATCGATAAATATAAGCAACGTGGTATACGCTCATCAGTATCAACATTGAAATATGACTTTCTTCATGACTGTGGAACTCGTATATAGAGTCCGTCTAGCTCAAGGTCTACTTTTGTATCATGTGTGTTGACAACAGCAATTCATAGACAAGTTGAAATGCATAGGCTACTATGGTAAGATTTGCTAGTTCACACGATTCTATATCTTGCTCACTATCAACTATACTGCTGATGAAATCCTTAAGATGAAATTAGTTCATAACGATACTTGTTCATTCTGTGCAGAGGACGAAGAAAATATTTATCATGTTTACCTTGAATGTCCCATTGTCAGAGAGGTTTTGGGAAATCTTATGGAAACACTTAGGGACAATCATAACATGAACATTATCATTTCGAAACAAGATATACTTCTAGGGGGATTCAGAACTAAATTACTTAATCATATCATACTTGCAGAAAACTATCACTTATACACATGCAATATTAATAAGAATAACCCTTCTTTCTCCAATTTTAGAAATACCATAAACATCATCAGACACGTGGAATATTTAATTGCTAGGACAAAATAACAGTTTGGATACATTCGATAAGAAATGGGGTACATTAACTCAATTTTGACACATAAGGCCGCCTCTTTTCATATCTGATAAAGATAGTTGCTGTGGAATTGCATCGAGACATACATGTATGTTTATTCTTTCTTTTTCAGGTACTGCTATTCTCAATAATGTTGTGTTCCTTTTAATACATATCACAAGAGTTGTATATCTGTTAAATGATCAAATCCCTTTGTATATATCTTCTGAAGTGAATAAAAAGAAAAAAACCCAACAAACGTTACTGCTGATGAGTGCAATTCGCAGAAACATATCGGGTGACTGATCAAAATGTACTTCTAGTCAGAGCGAAAGTAAATTCGTACAAAACGTACAAAAGTTGGATTAACTGCATTAAGTGATTAATCTTTGTAGCGATTTCGACACATTCTATAGCTTCATCGGTTTGAGCACAAAGGCAGGTTGTTTCCGACTGGGCATCTGTATTTTAAGGTAATTGAAAAGAGCAGAAGAGACGTAATACCAGACAAGCAAGCCGTGAGATGACATTGTCCGTTACTACTGATGACCACATCAAAGGATGCCAGAGGTCAGAGATGGTCTGTGAGTCGGACACTGGTCACTTTCTCCGTTCACTTGACAAAGGCGACCTCAGAGTGATGACTTTGTCCGGAGCTGAACTATATATAGAAACCACGCAAACCAAACAATGACCAGAGTTATTAGGGCCAATGACCAAGTCGATGGATGACCACATGCAATAAGCATTGGACGGTCCACGCATGCAGGTGGTGTTATAGCTGATGTGCACCGTGTAATATGGGTCTATATTCCGACTTATATATATATAACCCAATGTTCCACGATTCGGAATACTGGAAGAGTGTGTCACGATGGCTACACAAATTGGAGTAGGCCTATTCAGGGGAGGCGCCAGGAATCCCCCGACAGGGGGACTGAAATACCCCGACAAATCCACAAATTTTACAAAATACGGTAAAATAGACTCATTTTCACCGAAGTTTTCCACGAGGAATTGCTATATTTTTCCCCGACGGGGGGGGGCTAAGGTTCCCCGATAGGGTGGCTGTAAACTACCTCCCCCCAAACCTGGCGCCACCACTGCATATAGGCCTTTACGGATTAAAGTAGAGTGTTACCAAGCGAATTCGTGGTGCACGTTTAGAGGTGATTCGACCAAATAGTTCCATTTAAAGTCTCTTTTATTAGTTTGTTTGGATGGTGATTATGTCTCCGCCTCAAGGGAGTGGGAGACATATTGTTTATGGCTTCGACGTCGGCGTTGGCGTCCAGAGACATTGTTTCCGAAGCAGAACTCTGGATCACTGGGTCCTTTTCCACGAAACTTGGTACACACTTCGGACATATGATCTAGTTGTGCTTTTTGAGGGTTTTAATTTTCTGAAAATCATATTTTCCGTTTCCATGGCAACAAAGTGTGGACATTTTGTCCTCTTGGTTTCGTGGGCCCGGGTAGCTCAGTTGTTAGAGCATCTGCCTCACAACCGCAAGGTCGGGGATTTGAATCCCGGCTGGGTCACTTTCTTTCGACTCAAAGATTTGGTGCTCTTTGTACCAACCGTAGCGCTATGGTTGAAATATTACCCCCTGCTACGTTAAATCACATTCACTCACTCACTCCTGTTACAATCAAGAATATAGTCTCTGGGTTTCTCTCATTTGTTTTCTTATATCTGTTAGTTGCCAGGTACTTCAGAGTTCAGACCTAAATATTTGTGTCAGAGATCCGCATTACAAGGACTATGAGTGAGTGATTTGGAGTTTTATGTGGTTTTCGGCAACCTTTCAGCCACATCACCACGAACTCGCCAACACCCATGGGTGGCACCTGACACAAACCCAAGGATGGCACCTGAAATAAACCCAAGAATGGCACCTGAAACAAACTGAAGAATGACAGCTGAAACAAAGCCAGGGATGGCACCTGAAAGGACCAACAGATGGCAATTGATTATATCCCAAGGATGGCACTTGAAATGATAATCTAAGAATGGCACTTGAAATCATCCCAAGAATGGCACTTGCAATTACCACAGGAATGGCACTTGATAATGCAGCTAAGCATGAGACATTATCCCCATGTCGCTATGTTGTCTTGTTGACTGCAAGCAAAGGTCATATTAACCTTCAACTAAAAGTATTTGACTCCATTATGCAATGATAACCTTTTTACCGCCCTATAAAAAGATTGAAACCCGTCCTAATGTGATTCGGTTTCTTCTGCTCTGCTTTTTAATGATAGTGTCGTCAAACTGGCGTCACTTCTAAGTGATGTAACTTGATTCAGACGTTAATCCACATCGGAAATATGTTTTTTTTCGGGAGAAAACATTTCCGAAAAGTTCACTCCTATCTTCATCATGAACTGTCAGCGGGGAAGCGTTGTTGCAGCTCGGTCGGTGCACGAGTCTGTCATCTACAGATGGTGGCCGATCTGACAGTAATAAGAGTAAAGTAGAGCATTTATCACGGAGGATTATGGTGTTTGCCCTGTGAGTTATAGCAAGTTGCATCAGCTGCTGCAAATTTGTTAAACATATTATGTTGTCGAGGCAGCTTAAGTTTCCTTGCGATGACACAATCTGTTTGAAGGACTGCATGGTTGAAAATGTGTTAGACTGGACTCTGCCCTAGTCCAAAGGGTGTTTTTTGAATATAAATGTGACAATTTATATATAAAATAACTGAGAAGAGCCCCAGTGACAAGCTTGTCCCCTAGTTCTACAGTAATCTAGACTTTATTTTCATTATGTTACCTGCTTGACATGCAATACACTTAAGAGAAAAGGAGACTGAAATACAGTCTAGGATCTGAGACTGTTGTGTATTTCCGATTCCCTGTGGGTCAGGTTACTTTTAAGGAACATCACACCATGCAACTGGTTGATACAGTGGGTGAGAACACCCAAGTTTAAATGATTTCAGATCACTGTCAAGTTGTTAACAATGACTTGAAGAGATTTGAACAGATTCTGTGTTAACCATCCTCGAAATCCAGGGTATTTAGGACTTGGCTGATGCATGGCCTCTGTCAGATTCCCTGGATTTTCTCCTAACGATCGTCTCGAGGTCGATGTTTTGACCAATCAGTGAGCTCTCTGACCCTCCATCTGGCCTTTTCTCTCTCTCCGCTTAAAGCGAAATGTTCCTCAAAATCTTAAATTCATGATGTATCGGCTCATGCAGCATTTGCAGATGTTCATGATTGTCACTTTAAACATGTGCACATTTGCATGTCACAATTGCACCAACATTTTGGATGCACAGCTTTTTTGTATAAAACAGTGTTATCACTATGTTTGACCCTAAACTTCTTTTGAGTAGTATAGATCTCTGGTAGTGTTTGTGTCCTCAGTCGTCTTGATGACTACAACTTTCTTTTGTTTGGCATCTCGAAAAAGTCTCTTGCAAACCTACGACATGTACAGAATTCCGCAGCCAGGCTGATGACAAGGAACAGATGCACCAACCATATAATGTCAGTCATTACACTGGTTACCTTTTCAGCAGAGTCCGTTACAAGATAATCCTTCTCATTTACAAAGTCCTCCACTGTGAAAAGTGTCCCAGCTACCTCCAAGATCTTATATCCATATACACACCCCAAAGAAATCTGATCTGATCTGTTTTTATTGTGTCAACC
This sequence comes from Diodora aspera, assembly GCA_031471655.1. NCBI lineage: Eukaryota > Metazoa > Mollusca > Gastropoda > Lepetellida > Fissurellidae > Diodora > Diodora aspera. The sequence continues at coordinate 12,240 of JAUELE010041612.1, forward strand.
AAAATCTGTTAGTCACATAGGCGTTGGGCTTTTTCTGTCTGTGCCCTGAAACTCTGGAACAATCTGTTACTGTTACTCAGATCATGCCTGTTTGACATCAGCTTCAAGTCCTGTCTCATACCTCTCCTGTTTCATTGGTCACTCTCTTGAGAAGCCCTGGCTGTAGTTGGATGGATGTCCCGGCTCGCATGGCAAAAGCTCTCAGGCCTTCAAGGGACAGATGCTGACATCATTAAAAACATCAATGATGTCACAATGTCAGTGGTGTCACCATGGGCAAGTGACTTTACTCGTAACTGTCTCACTCGACCCAGCTGTAACTGGGTACCTGGTCCTCCATCAGGAGTGTTGTGAACTCTGAGCGCCCCAAAAAGACTGCTTGAGTTACACCAGGGTAATAATGTGAAGTGCTCTGAGGAAGCTTTGATGCATGGATTTAGTGCTATGCTAGACGCCACACACACATTATCATTTAAGTCAATTACTATTATTATTAAAATATTTAACAGTAATGTTGATGTTGATGAGTTTCATCATTGATCCAAGTGATGAGTTTTGCTAAAACGCTAAATTACCATATTTGACTGCTCTTCTCGTTGGTGTGAGACTTTTGTGAACAGCGCCAGTGTTCTCCTCAGCTGCGCATTGATTTGCAATTTGGTCGTATGATACGACCAAGACCTAATCTTATTAGTCAAACAACGGACGTTTAGAGAGATCGTGCCCATCAAGGAATTGCAGTGTTTGTGTGCAAACACAAGCTCTGAAAAGAGCAGGCAATATCGGATATTAACTTTGTTTGGTTACAATGAAAGCAGTTGGTTCTAATTCTGTGATTAGAATTGGGCAGGGGTTAGTGACTCGGAGACGTGTGATCGGGAATAAGTACGCTTATTACTGACAATTAACATCCGAGAAACAGACCACTAAACAGAGTTAACAGAGGAATGTCTCACTAAAAAGGATTGGATAGGCAAGGTGGCCACGACCTTGAAGAAGGTCATTTCTTTTGTATTGGTCTGGTAATCTGTGGGTGAGGTGGACAGTTTGAGTGATGCTGGTCAGTGTGACATGGATGACAGCTGGAAGACTCACTGAGTTTCAACCCCGTGGGGCTTCCGGGAAGTGACGTGGTGTCACTTAGATAGAATGGGGCTTCAGTAACCCAATGCTAGTCGTACAAGGCAACTAAAATGGGGATCTTTTGCTTTCTCTTTCTTACTATCGATCCTGTGTTGTCCCTTTTTCTGATGTGACTCTTGCACATCACATTGCACTATGGCTGAAATATTGCCCCCTGCAATGTAAAAATCCATTTCACTCACTCACATTAGCAGTCCCTGGGTGAGAGAGGTAAAGAGAGCGAGTGTGGGCTGAGAGTTTGCAGGTAGATGGTGATAGAAAAATGGATGGTTGAGGCATCAAAAACAATTGGAAATACATGTTTATGCATGAATCAGTAGGGATGAGACATTAGGGGTGTGGCATTGTGGCCATAGGAGTAACATTCTGAGAAAACAACTGTGCATCACTTATTGAAATCACTTTACACCTGATGTTTATATTCAAATGAAAAGTGTTCATAACAAACTCTTGTGTGGCTGGTCTCTGATGAATTGTATTCATCTCTGGTTGAACTTACATTTCTTTGGCAATTAATGCTTTTCAGATAGCCAGCACAATCTGGTTAAAACCAGTTTTGGTTCATTTTTGCTCTAACACATGAAAACTAGGATCTGGGAAAGAGTTGTTGACAATTTCTTCTCGTAACTGGATTTTTATCTATGGTATGCACTATTTCAGTCAATCAGTGATCTGCCTCTTAAAACAAGGAACCATGCAATCATAGAAAATCGTTAATACCAGGTTTGTTTTGCCATTCCAACCTGTTCCAACCTTTATGAAGCTCTCTGATTTCATGTAAGCCAACGCCACTAAGAAAGGTCAAATTTGATTCGATAGTTTCTGGCCTGCAACAGAAAAAGGAAGGTAAACAAATTGATGCAACTGGGATTGTTGATCTGGGAAGAACTTGTCAACTGCCTTTGATGTGCTAGAGCAAAAACCAACCAGGATTGGTTTTAACCCAATTGATAGCAAACAAGGAGTGGTTATTATCTTAGTTGTATGTTCTATGTGTCATGGCAAGCTCTCAGTCGCAATACAGTGCCAGACGAGCTGAGGTGCGTGCAACGCACGCAGGTCACGAGCTGGCGAAGTTAAGCAACGTCGAGCCAGGAGAGTAGCTGGATGGGTGACTGGCTGGCGTTGCAAAGCTTCCAGGCCTTCAAGGGTTCGCCCCTACCTCGCACTGAGACTTTGCTCGTACATTGCCTCAGTCCTCCCACCTGAAATTGGGTACCTGGTCGGAATGTGATGGCAATTGTGAAAGTTAACCTTTCTGGCCCACGTAGGTACTCCAACCGGCAAACAAATTGTATTTAAATGGACGATTACCAAATTTCAAGTTTTAATGACATTTATATGGCCCTCGATACACTCATTAATACGTGATCCGGCCTGAAGAGGCAAAAAGATTGCGACCCCCGATTTAGACTGTCAAGTTCAGTAATGAGCATCTTCTCCGTATTCAGTGGAATCAGTTGAGTTCCTATGATCTTATTGAGCCATTATTGACATGTCTCTGCTTTGCAGGTATCTCAATCAAGCCATGAAGAACTTTGACTCCACTGTTGTCGTACCCACCAACTTTGTATTCTTCACTGTCAGTGCTATTATAGCTGGTAAGTTGAAGGCTGTCTGTCTCTCTGTCACTTCGTCTTTCCATCCATTTTTCATATGATTGAAATAAAGCTAGAAAGTTTCTCTGTGGTTGACACTAAGCCCCTATCACACTGTGCCGATGTTTGTCACGATTGTTGTTGAATAGTCGTGGATGGGTTTGTCAGGGCTATCCAGGATGAGATGATCCTGATTTGGCACTTTCCGCAGATTTCTACTTTTCTGCTAAGGTATAGTACAAATAACGATTAAATGCGATCTATGTACGACTTTGAAGCTGATACACCAGGGATACACTGCTATTCAAATGAAGCTTCCATGGGTCTGCATGGATGGGTGCGAGATTATTCTGCAAGGGCAAAGATTTCAATATGGTTGTTGATGATTTTAGACGATTCTTTGAAAGAATAAAATTTAAGCAGGGCTTAGTCCGGACAGTTCAAAAATATTTTTAACTTTTGTGGTCATGTCCTGACTGATCAGGACCTGCAAGACTCTCAAAGATGACCCCGTGGGGCTTCCGGGGAGTGACATGGTATCACTAAAGGCCTGGTCACACCGCCAGAACTTTGCTGGAGCGTTCCTGGAGCGGTGAAAAAAATTCATCACCGCTCGTTACCGTTCACTACCGTTTAACAGAAGTTGGCCCCCGTTAAGGCAACGCCGTTAACGCTCGGCCACCGCTGATGGTCCCTCCTACCGCTCCGAAAGTTTTGAGCTGCACAAAATATTGCGAGCGGTGAGGAGCGGGCAAAGTTCACCACCGCTCCAACAACGCCCAGTCAAAGTTTGGCACCGCTAGACGCAAGTTCGTGGACGCTTGGGTCCGCTAGGCCAACGCAGAAATCTTGAACGCTGGACCACCGCTGCTTCGCCAGCTTTGCCCGGGCGGTGATTAAACGTTGCACAAACTTTGGTGGAGCGGTTGTAAGCGTTTTACGAGCGGACACGGGATTGCTGGAACGGTGTCGGGCGTTGAAGCAGCGATCCATTGCGGTGATGAACTTTGGTTTGGCGTTGGT
>JAUELE010041723.1:0-16000 GCA_031471655.1 Diodora aspera
AAGACACTTTACTCCAATTGTCTCAGTCGACCCAGCTGAAACTGGGTACTGGTCCTCCAATTGTTGTAGTGTAATGACCTTCTAGCGCTGAAAGGCAGATTGGGTTAACCAGGGTAATATATGGAAGCGCTTTGAGTCTACTGTTAGGTGGAGATACTGCGCTTTAAAAGAACTATCCATTATTATTATTATTTTATTTTTAGAGGGGAGGGTTCTGGAAGATTTTTAACATACATAGTTTGTAGACAATTTAAGTACACCTTTATTTGATATGACTTTCAAAGTGGGGGAGGGGGTTTTGGCGTAACTGCATAAACATTAAGCCGATACACAAATTATCTGCGGAGCCTCATTTTATCCAAAGCCTATGCTACAATATACTGAAACATTTCCATTTCCTGCAGACACTGGATGATAGTGAGGAACATGATGATGGTCAACATGAAGATAACCCCCCGATCCATTCTCATCAAGGTCACACCTTTGGGTCAAGGGGACCTCCGTCTCGACGCTCCAGATATGCCAAGCCTTATCCTCCACATGGACAGGTGCAAAACCATCGTCAGATGCAGGTAAGAACACACGAGTGTCAGAACTACCTGACAATTTATGTATATATGCGCAGCCCAACTATTGAAGGGTCACTGATTGACATTTGCATAATATGGTACTTTTAAGGCTATGGTTTTCGCATCAGTTATGAGAAATCTTCACAATGTTTGATAATACACGATGCTTGATTATTGACGTTTTATGTAGCGACTTGCTGAAAACAAAACGTGCCAAAAATCATTTCTTTAAAACTCTTAACGTAACATGAGTATAAAACATCAACGAATGAACGTATCCTTACCGTGCAGCTGCAAAATAAACATTTATCAGTAAAATTCAGTTACTTCTTTACCCATAATTACGAGTTTGGAGAATTATAGGTTGGTCATTATACCGAACCTTTAATAGTTTGGCTGAGTATATATACTGATGAACAAAAGAAACGATACCAAGACCTCGTATTACGACCGAAAAAATACTTACGTTGCATATGAGCTAGATATACATGTATTCAAGAGAGCGTAGTTTCAGCATGAGCTAATATGACAGTCCAGCAGAGAAGTGTGATTAACAGTGACACAGCGATACATGGGGTTGGAAAAGAGATTGAATAAGTCTTTATTATATCGTTTCTTTTGGACGTCAGTATATATAAATATCAGAATGCATTATGAATTGACAACTTGTTTGTTTATAATTAGCAACATTTCAATGTAGATTCATACACTATCATCTGGTTAAATACAATACAGTTCACACATACAAGATACTACAGCACATCTGCGCCACTAACACTTAAATACAGTGTGTATAGTAGTACTGTCAGAAATAAAATATAAATGATATCGCTTATTAAAAAAACAAAAAACATTACAACGAATTGAGCTATGGTTTGTCAAAATATCTAATTGGGAAACACAGCCAAGGTACATATTTGGATGGTAATGAGCTTTTTGATCTCGAAATACAATTATACAGAAGGACAGTTTTGTCATAATGTACAACGTACGATTATTTCTTATTTCACAGTAGCTTTTCGGAAAAAGGCTGTACATTTAATGCAAAGTACCTGATTTGAAAATTCTGAAAAGAGATAAAATATTGGCATCTTCAAATGTTAGCACATACAATGGCATAAACGTTTGATCTGATGAAACATGTACACAATATATAGGGGTTTTCCTAGGTACCCATATGCGTCTAATTTCCATAATACTACTGATCACGAAAACTTCAATTATTTGGCTTGGCGCTGTAACTGTTATTAGTAATGTGTCTGAGCATTTTGTGTTGGAGACAGATTTGGAAAGCTCTCCGTTGTTTTTGACAGGAGTTTAAAAGGAGAAATGGCTATATTGAAGTGTCTTATCATCAGGCTTATTCTACTGTCAAAACAAACAATCAGGTGGGGATGGTATCAAAATCAAAACCAGGTCTTAACACTTAAACACAGTATTGACAATACTAACACTTAAATACAGTATAGACAATACTAACACTTAAACACAGTATAGACAATACTAACACTTAAACACAGTATAGACAATACTAACACTTAAACACAACATCTGCAGTACTGACACTTAAACACTATATCTGCAGTACTAACACTTAAACACAGTATATACAATACTGACACTTAAACACAACAGCTGCAGTACTGACACTTAAACACTATATCTGCAGTACTTACACTTAAACACAGTATATACAATACTAACACTTAAACACAGTATTTGCAGTACTTTCACTTAAACACTATATCTGCAGTACTAACACTTAAACACAGTATATACAGTACTTGCACTTAAACCCTGTATCTGCAGTACTTACACTTAAACATAGTTTATACAGTACTAACACTTAAACACAGTATATACAGTACTTACACTTAAGAAATATATCTGCGGTACTTACACTTAAACATAGTATTTGCAGTACTCACACTTAAACACTGTCTCCGCAGTACTTACACTTAAACACAGTATATGCATTACTTACAATTAAACACAGTACATACAGTACTTACACTTAAACACAGTACATACAGTACTTACACTAACACAGTATCTGCAGTACTTACACTTAAACACAGTATATGCATTACTTACAATTAAACACAGTACACTGTATCTGCAGTAATTGCACTTAAACACTGTATCTGCATTACTTGCACTTAAACATTGTATCTGCATTACTTGCACTTAAACACTGTATCTGCAGTACTTGCACTTAAACACTGTATCTGCAGTAATTGCACTTAAACACTGTATCTGCAGTAATTGCACTTAAACACTGTATCTGCATTACTTGCACTTAAACACTGTATCTGCATTACTTGCACTTAAACACTGTATCTGCAGTACTTGCACTTAAACACTTTATCTGCAGTTGTAGGGTTTTACTAACACTTAAACACAGCAGATACAATACTAACAACTCAACACAGTATATGCAGCACTAACTTTTTAAAGAAGAAATAGAGTTTGACCACGTATCCAACTTTAATAGGAATGCATTACAACATATTCAGCAATTTGGATGATGAGGCAATCCTATGCTTCCTGGGAGTTTTGTGTAAGGTCTCTACCCGTTCCAAATTAACCCCAGATAGTACCAGACAAGGCTGCATGGACATTGTTGTGACAGTTTCAGGTCTTAAATGTTACAGACACATTAACTCGTGTTGGTAGCTCATTGTTAGTCCTGTCCTATGACTGTGAAATTATTTATTTTTTATTAATTAATAAATTTATTTAAAAGCTTTTAGCCAGTCTACAAATCAAGTCTAGCTAGCTTCTATTCCACATATGAAACTGCATTGTAGGAGCAGGGCTCTTGAAGGAATAAAACTTAAATATAATAAAATAATTTAAAATATTTCATAAACTAATTGTTAGTCTACCATTATTGTATCAACTCCAGATTTGACTCATAATTTGTAATTCAATACTTTTGGTTCAGCTTGGTAAATTAATGCTCAAGTAGGTAAAGCGTTGATGCACTGTTTCAATTTTTATAAGTAACAATTTTATTGTCCTACAACATGACAAGATCAATGAAACATTTGAAAACGAACACTATCATCTTCAATTTTTGTAACTAGTATAACCACCATCGTGCATATATAACTACACATTTTCTTTGATATGCCATTGCCAGAGGCAGCTGATTTTATCTGGGAGAGATAAACAGTCATCTAAGCTTCACAGCCGGTTGAATGAAGTTTTGTCTGGCTGGTGTCCTCTGCCCTGCAAGACTTCTCCGAATACACATGTTGGCGACACTGAGAATGGTTCTGTGCACATGTAGCACTGGGTCAGTGGTAACTTTGAATAAAGCTGTCAGTTATATCGTACTGAGTCGAGATTACAAAGCCGGAACACTGATGAGCCCTGTGATAAAACTGTTACTTCAGGTGTTGAATTCTGCTGTGTCATTTGACTGTCAGCTGATTGCAAATTTGGGAGACGTTTCAGTAGCGTACTTGACGTATTGATGGTATATGTCTTTTTCTGGCTGGTACTTTTATCTGATGTAGTCAGAATCCTGCCTGGGTACCTTTCTTTCAATCGGGGTGTGAGATGGTGCAGTGGTTTGTGCATCGGACCAGCAATCAGCCAGCCTTGGCAGTTGTGGTTTGAATCCTACCTTTCAGCCCGGAGAGACAGGAGCTCCGACACCGACATGATGTTGATGAGACTGGTGATGTGTTTGAAAGATTGACGAAAACTACGTAAAACCCCAAAATCACTCTTTCTGGATACTGGCCCCTGATGTAATGTAGGTGTCACTGTAGTGATATAGTTGAAAGATTACCAAAAACCATGTTAAATGCAAAACCTTTCACACTCCGTGTGGCTTCTGAAGAGTGATGCGGTGTCACTTAGATAGAATAGGACCTCAGTAACCCAATACTTGTCGTACAAGGCAACTAAAATGAGGATCTTTTGCTTTCTCTTTCTTACTATCGATCCTGTGTTGTCCCTTTTCCTGATGCGCCTCTTCACATTGCGCTATGGCTGAAATATTGCCCTCTGCAAAGTAGAAATCCATTTCACTCACTCACTATTAAATATCAACCCCATGGAGCTTCTGTGTAGTGATACAGTGTCACTTAGAAAGAAAAGGCCCCCAGTAACCCAGTGCTTGTCGTACAAACTGAAAGTGACTAAAATATGGATATGTTATTTTCACTTTTCTTGCAATCAATGTCTGCATCTCTCTTCCTTGGTGTCCACATCATGTTGCACTATTACTGAAATGGGGTGCCGGATGGCGCAGTGGTTAGCAGGTTGGCCAAGCAATCTGCCAGCCTTGGCGGTTGAGATTTGAGTCACGTCTGGGCTCCTCTCGCAGCCTGGAGAGACAGGAACAAGGACACCGACGTGATGTTGGTGAGACCGTGGTGATGCGGCTGAAAGATTGCCGAAAACCATGTAAAACCCCAGATCACTCGCTTGTACTGAAACATGGCCCCAGCAACACAAAACGTCATCTTAACCATTAACTATCGTACATTGGTGCGGAAAGGGTTACTGGGCTACACGTCTGGCATGAGATCTAGCCAAGAGGAAGAAGGTTAAATGAAGTATATAGTTGGCAACTGAATTTCTCATTACAAGCATCATCAGCAAAAGTGTAGGTAATGTGCCAAAGAGAGTGGTATTAAGCAACCTTTATCAGTCCATCAGCTGTATGTTTGATACCTGCCAGAGACACTGGAGGTAGACTATAAATACAACATAATTAGGGAATAGTCTCTTGAAATTGCACCGTGGGCCAGACTTAAACATTCTATGTTTACCGGTTGGCTGCCTTTTTTTTCAAAGTAAATTTTCTTTGAAGCTGAGGCTTTCGAGGAAGTGCTGATTTGGGTGGAACTTTGATCCAGACGGAGCATGTTAATGATGCATAAGACAATGACACGAGTGAGGTTGTACTTTCGGGATGCGGGTTGGCATAGTGGATAAGGTCATTGGACTAGCATTTAGTCTGCCTAAGGGATTATGGGTTTGAGTCCTGCGGCTAATTTCAGAGTTTTCTGAGCCTTGAGAAGGTGCAGGATAACAATGATTAGCGTGTTGGTCCCAGTAGTCTGCTTGCCTTGGCAGTTGTGGGTTTGAAATCCTGTTCAGGTACCTTTCTTTCAGGCAGGAAAAATGAACCCTTACACTGATATGATGAAGGTGACACAGTGTTTTTATTGCTGAAAGATTAAAGTAAACTGCATAAAATCCAAAATTATTCATTAAGCTACTGAGCTTGGCGATGGTGATATGGCTAAAATATTGCTGACATTTACACGCATACATAAGCGGCTTTCTGTACAAGTTGTCGTGGACAAATCATCAGCCTGCAAGACAGTCTGTGGACATTTCAGTAGTGAAGCTGAATGTGTGGCCGATTGTTTGCAATCTTGCTGCTTCACTTCAATGATGTTGGAGGTCCATATAGGAGTACATTCAGGAGAAGTAAGCAGGCAATCTCGTTTTTCAATGAATTTTTATCAAATTTGATTGAGAATGGACAGTTTCCAGTTGCCTGTATGCACCCTTTTCATTATCAAGGCTAAGTAGTCATTTCTCGCTGTAAACTAAGCTTTTAGTAATAACTCTTTATTATCTGATATTATATTGGAAATTCTTTTTCCACTCTTTCGGGTGATTATCGCCGCAGTTCAGTGCCACGCTGCGCCAATACCCATTTCCAACAAGGCTAACTGGGATAAGTGGAGTGAACTTACGTGTTTGAACTTTTGTAAATTAGTTATTTGCGATAAAGTCAGAATAAAAAGTTTTGGAAATTGCCACTAAAAAGTAATTAAAAAATCCAAACTGAAGGTAGCAATCAACATTTTTCAAATTCTTAGAAGTTTGAAATTTTGGAAGTTTTCTTCTTGTACCTGTTCAAGGGTACAACATGGAGCTGGGTACAATCAAACCCACGAGCTAGCCTTCGTCGGATCACGAGTCTGACCCCTGTTGCTCCGGCAAATTCAAGTTCAGTCATGCATGACCAGGATTTATCGGAGACTAGCTGTTTCAGAGTTAACCTGAAAATTGAGTTGAAGTACCGGTATGAAATAGATAAAGATATTTTCTGCACAAAAAGATACTGGTACACTGGCTTTGTAATGAGACTATTGTGAGTTCAAAATCTGGTGATGTCAGCTTGAGATAAGCTCACACACTTGCTTACCAGCATAATCTCCTAATTAAAATGACTTTCTGTTCTTGTTTCAGTTTGTCGATCTTGGACGTGTAGTATCTATAGAGAACAATCACAAGAATGTGGATATGGCAAGACAGGGCCAAGAGGTGTGTATCAAGATTGAAGCCATTCCGGGAGAGACCCCCAAACTGTTTGGCCGACACTTTGACCACACAGATCTTCTTGTCAGTAAGGTGAGTTCAAGCAGGGTCTCCCGTCCAGTTGTTGCTGAAATATTGACCACAGGTCACACACCATGTCACTCACTTACTTGGGACTTTTGCCCGTGGGGCTTCCGGGGAGTAACGAGGTGTCACATAGCTAGAATAGAGCCTCAGTAACCCAATGCTTGTCGTACAAGTCAACTAAAATGGGGATATTTTGCTTTCTCTTTCTTACTATCGATCCTGTGTTGTCCCTTTTCCTGATGTGTCTCTTACACATCACATTGCGCTGTGGCTGAAATATTTCCCCCTGCAATGTAAAACACCATTTCACTCACACTAAACCTCATCTTACTCTATGATACTCCTCTTTTCTTGCCCTGCCTTAGGCCTTAGGTGCTAACATTACAGGAGATATGTTCTCAGAGCAGTATGTATGTACTTCCTTGTCGCTCAGCTCCTGCAGTTGCAACCAAATGGTGATAAATCCATTTTCTTCAGTGAACACAAGATTTGAATGTTGTTGAAGACATCTATTTTGTGTCTGTAGGTCAAGGTCGTAAGTTGATCTGAGTCTGGAAAGGTATCTCTGGGGTGTCTGTGTGACCTAATCACAATGCATTTTATGAAGAAGTTGGTTAATGCCATAAGGGAAGTAGAATAACTTCAGCCTTACTTGGGTTGAGATTTCAAAACAGTCTTAAAGGTAAAATGGCTGAAATATTGTCCACAGTGACATCAAACTTCATTTCACTTACTCTCGTACGGTAAAAATTTAGACTTATTTGAAAAAGTAAGTTTGAATCCCTGATAAGCAACAGAGGGCGCAGGATGGTGCAGTGGTTAGCGCATCGATCCAGCAATCAGTCAGCCTTGGTTGTTGTGGTTCGAGTCCCACCCGGGCACATCTCCTTCAGCCCCGAGAGACGGGAGCCCCGACACTGACGTGATGTTGGTGAAACCGTAGTGATATGGCGGAAAGATTGCTGAAAACCACGTAAAACCCCAAATCACTCTTGTTAAGCTATAGAGCAGTCCAAAAATCTTTCACTCAGTGAGGCTTCTAAGGAGTGTACCCATGGAGTCCCCGGGGGTGTCACTCTAATATCAGAAAGAATAGGACCCCAGTATCCTCATGCTTGCCGCAAGAGCCGTCTAATATGAGGATCTTTTGCTTTCACTTTTTTACTATCAATCCAGTGTTGTCCCTTTTCCTGATGTGCCTCTTGCACATTGCATTGCGCTATGGCTGAAATATTGCCCCCTGTAGTGTAAAAATCCATTTCACTCACTCACTCTAAGGAGTGTTGTTGTGTCTGGGCCCGAGTGCTTGTCAAGCAAGGTGACTAAAATAGGGATTTTTTTTCTGTCTATCAGTCTCTTTTTAAACTGTCTTCTCCCTAAAAGGGCTTCACTTGTGTTATGGTTGAAAGATTGCCAGGTAAAACATCACCTGGACCCCTGAATCTCCTTGTGAAAGACTGCTGTGTTTGTAAGCTTCTCATCTCTCACATTACCTCAGCTATTGACCACCGTTCAGACGAGTATGATTTATTCACATACGTCACGCCTGATTTAGCACATCAGCAGATGAAGTGCCCATCCCAACAGAATGTACTATTAGTTGTGAAGTCCTGGCATGAACACACAAACAGTGGTGATCGGCATGGTTTGAATGTGAGCTGATCTTTCTTGATATTACTCGGTTATTGAACATTGTTTCTTCTTGTTGAACGGACTTGGTCATCCAACTTCTGTGACAGTTGAAAGTTCAAATCTCACACAAGGAAGATGTTTTGAACAAAGAATAAAAAAATTGAAATCACTTGATGAAGTACTGGTCATGAAATGTTCAATGGCTTTGGTCAGAGGATAGGTGTCGCTCTAACACTATGAAGAATAGTACTCCAGTATCCTCATGCTTGCCGTAAAAGCCGTCTAAAATAAGGATCTTTTGCTTTCTCTTTCTTACCATCGATCTTGTATTGTCCATTGTACATCACATTGCGCTATGGCTGAAATATTACCCCCTGCAATTTGAAAATTATTTTCACTCACTCACTCACTCACTCACTCCTTGTTTGGGCAGGAAGAGACTTTGAAGGGGGGGGGGGGGGAGGGATGGGATTCAAGGAGTTCACTGAATCCCTTGCTAACATTGTGAATCAATTGGGTTGACTAAAAATGTATTGGGCCTGGGATGGTGTAGTGGTTAGTGTATCGGCCAGTAAGCTGCCAACCTTTGTGGTTCAACTCCCAGGTCCCTCTCTTTGAACGGAGATTGCCTCCTGACGTGATGAAGGTGTTACTGTGGTGATAGGATTGAAAGATTACTGAAAATCATGTTAAAATCACAATTGAACCCCTTGCAAAAAATTGGATTTGAATCACTGGGAGGAGGAATCAAGAGTCCTTACAAGTACTTATAAGATTAACAGTATCTCCACGAGTAGCCTGGTTATAATAAAAGTCATACAAACATGGAAGCGGTATGATGACCTTTGTTTACACCCAAAAGGTGAAGTATTTTTAGTCTGACACGGATGTTTTTAGTTTTGTGTGGAAGTTGTTTATTAGCTATGAATTAAAACACGAAATATGTGGATTATTTTGGTCCTAAGTAGCAGGAAGGAATATGTCAAGGCCCTTGCCTTCTTGACAAGTTAATTGTTTTTTATTGCCTCCAAGCTCTCGTTAGGTAGGAGAGGTTTTGCTGCGAGTATATATATACTGGCTATCTTCACATTGTACTCCGTGACCTTGAAATTCAGAGGGTCCTGGTGTCAACGTGTACATGTGTCACATTTTGTCAAGTATCATTCATTGGTTTTATCTTTTATTTGAATTTAATTTTGATGATTTATTTATCCTTTTTGGTTTCGAGGATCTTTTCAAATCTCATAAATATATTATATATGTATTGCATTACGATTAAAATATTTCCAAACATACACTCCTTTGAAAATAGCTAGATCAGAAGACATTGATTCTCAGTTACGCTATATTCAGTGTCTCCATAAGCTATCCCATACTGTTGATTGAAACAAAAATCGACAAACACTTCATTTACTTCCAATCACGTCAGCATTATTATCTGTCAAAGTGTATTGTTGTGTGTACCCAGTGACCCCATTGCATTGTGGGCTACCGCTCCGAGTACTCGTAATTAGCCAAGTCATGTATTCTCCTGCAGTCTGGCCTGCTTACTAATTCATCAATGCTACAGACAGATTAAGTTGCCCTAGGATTGGTTTATTATCAGTAATGGGATTGGTGTGGCCAAAATCATATTGGAATCGGAGTGCTGGTACGCTCTGGTAAATGTTTGCACAAGACCAAAGGGTGTTCGTTTGAAGGCAATATTTCCGAAGGTGTTTTTAATTTTTAGTTTCCGATCTGAGGGGTTGGGGGAGGGGGAGAGGGAAGATGATGATTATATAAAGTAGCAGGGATTATGAAAGGATGGTGAAATGCTGTGATGTTCAATAGTAAATTCACTTGTGGGTTTCTAGGGAGTGGCGGAATGTCCGAGATTGAACCATTAGTGACTTAATTGGGAATCTGTTCCCTGGCTTCTAATTTTGTTGCTGTTTCTTCTTATCCTTACATTGTTTCTGTTGTTGTGGTTCACATTTTGTTGTTGTGGTCCTCTGGTTCTCAATTTGTTGTTGTGGTTCTCATTTTGTTGTGCTGGTTCTAATTTTATTGTCGTGATTCTCATTTTGTTGTCTTGCCCACAGCGACGTTAAACATCATTTCACTCACTCACTAATTTTGTTGTCATGGTTCTCTGGTTCTCAATTTGTTGTCATGATTCTCAGTTTGTTGTCATGGTTCTCAGTTTGTTGTCATGATTCTCAGTTTGTTGTCATGGTTCTCAGTTTGTTGTCATGGTTCTCTGGTTCTCAGTTTGTAGTCATGGTTCTCTGGTTCTCAGTTTGTTGTCATGGTTCTCTGGTTCTCAGTTTGTTGTCATGATTCTCTGGTTCTCAGCTTGTTATGATTCTCTGGTTCTCAGTTTGTTGTCATGGTTCTCTAGTTCTCAGTTTGTTGTCATGGTTTTCAGTTTGTTGTCATGGTTCTCTAGTTCTCAGTTTGTTGTCATGGTTCTCTAGTTCTCAGTTTGTTGTCATGGTTTTCAGTTTGTTGTCATGGTTCTCTGGTTCTCAGTTTGGTGTTGTGGTTCTCATTTTGTTGACCTAATTTTCAAGGTCCCAACTTTAACAAGATATCTGAAGGACAAATCTACTGATTTCTTTCATATTTAGTCACAAGGTCTACTTTGGAGATGCGCAGACATCATTTGATTTCAGTGACCTTGGCCTAATTTTCAAGGTCATGTGTAACTGAACACTAAATTTTGGTGTTGCTCAAGGGCTGCTAGATTGATTCATTCATATTCGGTACCTTGGTCTGCAAAAACAATGCGCTGACACTAGTCGATTCTGGCGACCTTGACTTTGTTTTCAGGGTCACAACTTGATTACAATGTGATTTTGCAAGAAATCATATATTTTTTTAGGACTTTGTTTTTCATTTTTGGTACCATTTTGTACATTGATGATGCCCAATGATATACAAAGCAGACGTACACCCGTTCATAGTGATGTTGCTTAACTCATTTTCAAGGTCATAAGGTTTTCTACCAGTGATTGAACAAGTGTAACTTTGTCACTACTTGATTTTTGATTATCACCTCTGTCAGCCATTCCTCAGAGCCTAGTTGTTGGACATCTCAATGTTAGGTAACTGTGTGCTAACTTTGTATATCCACATCTGTTGTAGTTGTAAATATTTCAAATTTGCCGCGAGGTACATAGCTGCCTTAGTGGGAAAACACGTGTTTCTCATTTTGTTTCTTGTCACTGTTTTTTCTCATTTTGTTGCTTCTTGAAGAACACATTATTTTACAATGAGTTGAGGTGAGTTGGCCTCGTGCACCATGTCATGAGCTTGCTAAGTTAAGCACCGGAGAGTAGTTGGATGGGTGATCGGCTGGCGTTGAAAGCTTCCAGGCCTTCAAGGGTTTGCCCCTGCCTCGCACTGAGACGCTGGCAATGTCAGTGGTGTCACCTTGGACAAATGCCTTTACTTGTAAATTGCTTCAGTAAACCCAGCTGAAATTGGGAACCTGGTCGGAAGTGATGGTAGTTGTGAAAGTTAACCTTCCAGCGCCTAACAGGCAGCTTGAGTTGTATACTCCCCAGGGAGTTGAGATATGCTATTGATTGTACATTGTTCGAATGACAAGGGTAATAATGTGGAGCGTTTTGAGCATACTCCTTCGTGGTGTGGAGTTTGGCACAATATAAATGGCCATATTATAATTATTATTATTATTAATAGGCTGTCAGACCAATGGGCTGCCGGACTACTAGGCCGGATCAACCATGAGTGAAGTATTACCCTCACCTGTAAGGATCCAGGTTGACATGTCTCTCATCGTATACAACCGCGTGGAACTTGGGGTTCCTGAAGTATTGTTCTGCTGGATCGATGTGATACGTCGTCTCGCCCCGAATCTCAATGTGACCCCGAACCCGTCCATCAATGACGGACAGATGAGCCTCACTTGAGGGATGACCTGGGAAACATCAGTGGATATTAGTGTCTTAGTAGACAACATAACAACAGTGAGTGGAGTGGAGTGGAGTGGAGTGGCCGGGGCAGAGCGAGTGGAGGGAGGGAGGAATTTGGGGTTTTACGTGGTTTTCGGCAATCTTTTAACCACGTCACCACAGTCTCACCAACATCATGTCGGAGTCAGGGCTCCTGTCTCTCCACACTGAAAGTGAGGTGCCCGGGCGGAGCTCGAACCACAACCGCCAAGGCTGACTGATTGCTGGGCCGATGCGCTAACCACTGCGCCATCTGGTGCCCCTACTTAACAAAAGTAAGCGTTTTACAAGGTTTTGGGTAATCTTTCAATCATATCACAACCAACTCTCCAACATCACAACAGTGTCGGGCCCCAGTCTCTCTGGGCTGAGAGCGATGTGCCCGAACGGGACTCAAACCACAACCGCCAAGGCAGGCAGATTGCTGGGCCAAAGAGCTAACCACTGCACCATCACACGCCCTTCGAGCGACTAGAACGGTTCTAATATAAAACACATCCGGAAATGACGTATGAGGCTACATCTATTACATCCTCGAAAACCAGGTATTCATGTTTCAGCCAATGCCTCCCTCAAATACCCTAGATTAACTTTTGTGCTGATCGAATGATCATCTTAAGGCCAGTGTTTTGAACAATCAGTTAGGTGTCCACAGCCAAAGCAGGTGGCGCTTTTCTTCCAGCCCTTGGCAAAGTAAACACATCTGCCATGTCACTGTGTTTATTTGTCAAGAGTTACTTCCCTTGCTAACTTCCTCTGGTAAAGTTATGTAACATTCCATTAGTTATTTAGCACATTTGGACTCTCCACATACACAAAACATCTATTGAGAATATGAGTGAATCCGGCGTAATTGATGGAGACATTGTCGGGGTTAAAAATATCCTGGATTTTGAGGATGCGTCTATTAATGAACTTCACTATTTGGTAGAGACGACGCTAAGCCTGGTACTTACCCACAAGAGACCCGGAGTAAATGAAGGTGGTGTCTGGTTTTACCAGTTTTCCATTATCTAATGTGACATGATTTGGGCTAAATATTGAGTCGTCTCGTTGAAGCTCTAGATGGAAGTCTCTGGAAATAAAACATGACAAGTTGAGTCAACAAGCAAGTGATTTTGGATTTACGATAACTTTCTGCAATCTTACAGCCACATCAGTACAATATCACCCATATCACGCCGGTGCCAGGGTTCAATCTCCAGCTTAGGTTGATACAAAGCCCAGCTTATTGCGACTACAATGCGATGGAACTGACGGCGACCAACTGAAGCTGGTAGCTTATGGCAACTAGGACGCGATGGAACTGACGGCAACTAGCTGGAACTGGTAATAAAAGTCGACTATGACTAGAGATGACGGCGATCAGACGCAACTGTCAGGATACAGTTGCTGGCAGTCGTAAGAGGGGTTATGTCGATTGCATCCAACTGGATACAGTCCGCAAATGGATGCAGAAGTAGAACAGCAGTTTCCAAAAGTTTGAATTTTTCACTTACGTTTTGTTGGCAATCTTCAAAATGTTGAATTCTAACTTTATCATGTGCAAAGATCACCAATTTTGAAAAATGTGAACACGTCAAAAAGTAATTATTTTTTTGGTTTGAAATTTTAGAAGCTTTACGGTACCTATCAAAAGCTCGAAACTTGAGAGTGATTCGTGAATCAGCTTGAGTAGATCTCTGGGCTCTTGAATGTTCTTCATGAAGTCGTGCCTTGTCAAAATTCACTTCTTCATAATGTCGGATATAGTCGTTCAGAGGTTTTTGTTCTGAAAATAAACATTTTCTGTCATCAAATGATTATAATACAACATCCGTTTATTCTGAAATCTTTCCGTTTTAATAACCCGATTGTCCCCAAGGTTTCAAGTAGAAGGTGATTTTTTCAAAAGTACAAAGGAGTCTGGGGGGAAAAAACACCTCTTAAGCCACGCTGGACCACTCCAGAATACCTGAGGTCTCTGTGTTTCCGTTTACCCGTAAATACCGGTCTTTGACCGGTAAAAATAACTCTGATATTTTGTGAGTGGTTGGTCCCTGGGACTGGCTGAAAATGTTAATAAACCCCTTATATTATGTAACATCAGTACAACAAAATAAAACTTTTATTCGACAAACTAAAATCATTCAAGTTGTAAAATGAACATGGGATATCCCATTCTAATTTTATCTCAGTGTCCGGGGCTATAACTCGTGCATCATTCTAAATTAAGATTGCCCAGATGCCTTGTACGATGACATTGAAGCAGACGACACTTTCTTCGTATTTTGGACAACCAGGTGTGATTTTTGATAATGTAGAAACACAGATCAAGTACCTCATTCTGCATTTAAATAGACAGCATTTTGACTTGTGCTTATTAGATCTAGACTTCAATGAAGAATTTTTTGGTTTTGCGATCGACATGTCATTTAGTTAACAACTTGCTGTTAGGTTTGTTACACAAGACTACACTTAAAACATATGCTCATTCAAAGCCTTTGTACGATGAATCATCAGGTGCAACTGTCACTTGCTTATGTAAATAAACCTGTATTTCAATGGGACCGGCAAAATTTGTATGGTAATTTTTAAAGTTCTCGGTCTACCGGACTGGTAAACACTGGGACTGCTGTTAAAATTGACTAGGAAAATCTCTGGTCCGGGTTTTAGGGACGATCCCTGTAATATGTGTACATGACAATGTTGAAAACTGCAGAACTTTCAGGCGACAGATGTAGATCTGATGATCTTCTCAAGGACGTGTATGTCTCCAGGACGTCGGACAAGTGCGCTGGAGTAAAACTTCCAAAATTTCGAACTTCGCAATTTCCAAAATTTTGAATTTTAACTTTATCAAAGGACACTAATTTCCAAAAAATCGAACACATCACAAAGTATTTTTTTTTTTCATTCAAAATTTTAGAAGTTTTACTGTACTTCATTTATGCCCAGTTACCAAAGAATAGCTGACCACTGCTCTTATATGTATGTTAGGCGGTAGCACTATCTACATATCCCAAATAGAGACAATTCTTACACCAGTACTCCAGATAACGGCCGTACACTTATATGTACAAAAATAGAAGGTTTAAATTTTAAATCTGTATCGATATGCGTAAATTAGTATTTGTATGTTCATTTCATACTTTTTACAGTGTATCTCGTTATCACTGTAAAGGAACAGACCCATTCTGCAGGGAATAACAATTACTTAATTCTGTTTGGCTCAATTACAGATGTGCTGAAAACAGTTTTCAATTGTTTTTGTTTATGCATTCAGTACTCCTTCATACAGCACGACACTGCTTACCGTGTATAAGTATAGATTATAAGCATAGATGTATAAGCATAGATTATTTTCTACCTTCATCACTGGCATTTTTCATAACCCGTTTTAATTATTGTTCGTAACTGTATACCTTGTATATAATTCATATCTTTGTAAATATCTTTACTGTAGCGCCATGA
>JAUELE010041834.1:0-15998 GCA_031471655.1 Diodora aspera
TAACTTTAATCATAGCGTTCTTTAACGCATTGGAAAAACGGATGTTAGTTGTCAGAGTCTTCACCGAAGCAGAGACAATGACTTCTCCACTCGCACAGACCATTCAACACTTTTTGTGCGAATTGGAAAGTATAAGCACCCCCTTGAAAAGAGCGCTAGAAATGGAAAAGAAAAATGCCTGGAAGTGGAAAGCGGCCACGCCACACCCCATCCGGGCAAGAAGGACAAAGGACTCGGGCCGAGATCCGCGGCCCTGGTGATGGCTGCCACCACCGCTGCTGCAGAAGGCACCACCCCGTCCACGAGGACCACCCCATCGGCGAACAGGTCAGTGTCAGTTGTTTTTGTTTATAACTAAGTTCAGTAACTTTAATCATAGCGTGTCTTTAACGCATTGGAAAAACGAATGTTAAAAAAATGTAAAGTGGTGTTTTGGGAAGGGTTTGTGAAAGTATGTGTCAACCCACCCGATGTTACGCGCATGTTTAAGCACATTTAAAAAAAACCTACGTTTGTTTGTCACCACAAAACTTCACCCCTTGTTACGCGCGTAACCCCTTGTTAACAAGACGCCCAAGAGCCTGGTGGGAGCCATGACCGCCATCTTGAAACGCAATGGCGGAACTCTTGCAGACGGACAAAGGCACAGAATTTGTGAACAGAACCTTTTGACAGTACATAGAGGGGAAAGGGACACATTTCTACACCAGCCAGAATATGGAAACCAAGGCGGCGGTGGTCGGACGTTTTCAGAGGATGCTGAAAACGCTCATGTGGCGCTATTTTACCCAGAACAAGACTCGTCGTTACGTGGACGTGTTGCAAGACTTGGTGTATTCGTACAACCATCGCGTACACAGAATCACGGGACGCACGCCGGCCAGCATGAAACCCGGAGATGTGTATGCTGAAACTGCAGTGTATTATGGGATTTTTCCAGATTTACCCTTGTAAAGATCAGAGAGTGTGAAACGATCGCTCATAACACAGATAGAAACCCTACAAGCTAGTGTCTTGTTATGTAGTGTGAACAGAAGACGAATTAAACCGTGTTTAAATTTTACCGAGTCGCCACGGGGAGTGTATCAGCGTAGGTTTCGACACGGGTACAGACGTACAGTGTGAATGCAGCTATAGTGTATAACACCGTGGCTGGAACCGCTTTGTGGCTGTAAATGTGACGTGGGCGATCATTCACAGTAAACACCGAGAGTTTATAGAACTTGTTACAGTGGAATGAAGCGACCCCAGAGTGACCCCTTGGAGTAATTAACGCGTGCCAGACAGCCGCCTATTAGAAGGGCCTGGGGGCTGGGACTGTTGCGCGGGAAGGGAACGAACGAACGATTTGAACCATTTCCCGCCCCGAACGTACTGACCACGTTTATTTTGGGAAACCCCATTTCCTCTCGCGCGTAACGTCACGTGCTACCCCCTCACCCTCATCCTCCTTCAGGCACCCTCCCCCACACCCACCCCACTTCCCCTACACCCTCCACCCCCCTCCTACACGACCTCTCACCCCCAAACCTCAACTTACACGACCTCTTACCCCACCCACAACCCACTACACACCCCACTACACACCCCACCACGTCCATTTTCAAAACCTGTCCTGGAGAGGGGGTCCACACTACTGGCGTCCCTGATTGGTTTCTTCAGAAAAAGAGCAGTTTGTAAGCTTGAAGGACCAATTACAATGCCACATATAATATGTACCATCGTGTTATTTGTTTGTTCATTCCAGCTGCAATCTACAACATGGCAGAGCAAAAACTTAGGTCGTAAGTTCGTTTTCGAGTTAAAAGTAACAACCTTCATTAACTTTGTATGATACTTTTATTTATAATGCACTATCATGTACATGAAAGGTTTGATTTTTCTTTTTGATAATGTTTGAAAATTAAATAGATATGTTTGTTTCTAGACATGACGAGGAGACCCCTTTAACTGGGGAACTTCCGGGTATACCCCGGAAGATATTATTTACATCCCAGGACAGTACCCAGACGCCACCCAGTAGCGTTTCAACTATAGAATGGTAATTCCTTTTTCTTATTTTTCTGAAAATGCTATTAAATGTTTCGAGAACTGTATTATTTAGAAAAAAGTTTTCTAGAAGCAAAAGCCATTACAGATATGCACACATATGTTATTTTTGTTTGCAATTTATTTCCAAAAACCCTTGTCAAAAGATTCTTGTATTATGGTAAATCTTATATGATTAAATCTAATTATTCCATTTTCCTTTCAGGGCGAGCCCTCAATGGGCTTCAACTCCCATAAGGTAGTTACTTTTATTTTTTCCACTAGCGTTCATATCCTGCCTCCTGAGTTTCAGTCACTGTAAAACATTTTTACCATTGAACTAAATATTGACTTAAATAAAGAATACGGGTTTTATTGTATTACATGACGCACTAATTGTCCTTGTAATGGAAATAGAGTTAACAAATGAAAGTGTTTTTGATTTTGTATTTTTAGCACCCCTGAAAGTGCCTGGCACTACCCACAGTGCGGACAGGCGGACCTGTCCTTAAAATTAGTGGATTGCTTTATTTACACCACACACTAATATGTATTTGTGATCACGAGCAATAAATCTCTTGTTGTACATACAAAGTCTGGAAATGTAATGATTAATGTGTTAACATTTTGTGTTGCAGGCCATGGTGAAACAAGAATGACACAAGCTAATAAAAAAATTGTAAAATAATGGAATAAAGGGAAGTATCCCATTGATTACATTTTCTTTGTTAGGCTAAATGTATTATATGTTAGTCGCGAGAATAATGTGATCAGTTAATTTCTTCCTATAACATCGAAATTATTTTTCTGGAGCGACAATAAAGACCTTGGACAAATGTGTCGTTATGAAACTAACAAGTGGAACATAACACTTCTGAATTTTCTCGGGAAATGTCTGTGTTTACATTCTAAAACCTCAGCTGACTGCAAACACAGCATTGCCAAACTGCCTGCACCGCCTCGCCTAAGAACGCTTCCTCATATGGAAAACTGTCTGAAGGTTAATATGACTTTTATATGGATAAACACATTCTTATATGGAAAGTCGATATATAAAATATGTGATTGGAGATACCTTAATTACAAAACCAGGATACTGGATACAAGATACATGATAATGATACGTATCGCATTAAGTACATTTCTATTTTATTTTTGTTTTGTTTATATATATATGCGGTATATAATGTAAATACACGCGGTACTTCTGTCATCCAAGAGTGCCTGGCTCGATATGATGTTCAATTACAAACAAATATTTTTTTAGCCTAGGGACCCTATGATGTCACGCGCTTTCGGTGATACCCACGCTATCAATTGATTTATCATGATTTATTTCGCTATCGTTTAGACCAATCGTTTTTCGCTATAATTTGAACCAATCGACAATGTTTCATTATCGATGAGATCCCACGCTATGACGTCACTCGTTTCCGGTGATACCCACGCTATTAATTATCATTAATTATTTTGCTATCGTATAGACCAATGGGGTGATTTTCGCTATCATTTGAACCAATCGACGATGTTACATTATCGATGAGATCCCATGCTATGACGTCACTTATTTCCGATGATGCGTCCAACCCACGCTGAGTTATAATTAGATTTTTAGATTAGGCCGCTATTTTTTTTCCCATTAAAACCACAGTTCTACTACTACTACAGGGTATCATATCAGGTGCTCTGTAACTCTTTAGCATAATCTTACATAAAAATATATTCTTACGAATAAGGCCTCGTCTGTGAAAAATGAATTATGGCATTTAGCAAATGGTTGTTCTCATGCTTATGGACAGTGAAGAAGAAGACATATTAATATCAAGACAAAGTAAAATAAATACAGTATTGCACGAAAAGGGTGTCCACTAGAATTAAATATCTCATTGTGACCTCGGAAAGGCACAACACACATCTGTTGATCCATGGATAAATATCTCCAAATTCTGAACTGCATGAACAATCTTTTAATATCTGAAGATTTTCCTAATGCGGCCAAGAGCAGCGATTGGGCAAAATAGAGGATCACTTCCCTGTTCTGTATAATGAGAGTGGAACATTACCCAAGGTAACACATACCCAGAACAAAGTGGAATGCCTTGTTTCTGCCTTTAACCAGAAACGCAAAGCCATCAACTATGTTGTCTTTGCCTTTTCACATGACTCGGCACCGTTCTTTCAGTTTGGACATTCTGTAGTTCTCTGGTCGCTTCCCACTCCACAGGTTCAAGTTTCTACACTCGGTCACTATGAACTCGTCCACATGAACACCATAGAACACCTCCACCTCGTCAAGGCTAAGTCTTGACACGTGCAGGGGAACACTTGGTTTTCGCAATGCTGTCTCTACTTCCGGTTTGATGCTCTGGAAGTCTAGTATCCCACCTAGGTAGTTCCGTGTAGCCAGTTCCAGGTTAACAGCGGGTAGAGCTGGAACCAAAAGCATTTTGGAAGTAATAAACACAAATTCTACAGACATACGTTTACAAACTGAGTTACAAATTAATGTAAATGTTTAATATGATAATGAGGCGGATTATTCCTAACTGGAGCACTAAATATGGTGTCAAAGATTGACACCTTACATGTTTTCCCTTACCGAACCTAAAATGATTCATCACTAACAGCTGCATCTCTGTGTCAGTAGAAATTGGAACAGCAGATATGCAGTTTGGCCACTAATTTTATGGCACCAACAGAACCTAGAATACTTTCAGGAACTAGAACACTGATCTTGTAGGTTAGCCAAAGATCTTATTTATAAGTGGACCACAAACATTGAGGATCGAGGACTGAGATTTCAACACAAACAATATCATGAAATCTAGCTGAAAGACATAAGTATTGATGGATGGTGACAGACAGACCAGCACGAGCTAGAATATTGACAGTGCACAACAGAAACTAACCCCTCTGTCCCAGGAGGAACTGGAAGGCCGGTATTACAGACTGTGGATCAAGCAGATGCAGTTTGACAAACAACACGTTCATGTCCCGGTTATAGTCCTCATCAGAGTACTTCCCTTTGATTATCTTCTTTAGAACAGCCTTGGTCCACTTGGGCTCCATAATCTCGGCCAGTAGCTTCTCAGCCCAGATGTGACTGTGTTCAAATAAATATGAATATTTTGCGATGCTTAGTAGTAAAGGTAACCGGAACTAAGTAAACCGTTAACAAATATAACTGGTCCGGGAATCTTTATGACATCACAACATAACAGATATATTCAATGTTCTTTATCTAGCAGTAACATACAAGCCGTGGCAACCATTTGGGCGATACTGTTTTGGATTCATCTGCTTCTATCAACGCAATATACCTTGGAACAGACACTGACCTTGCAAGGTGATACATATATTGTTCAAATTGTCTTTATATACATTGTATTTCTTAGTTGGATAAATATTACTTTCACAGACAAAAACCGTTTCAGCTCACTGAAATTTTGACTATATTGACAAATTTTAGATTTTTTTTCTGAGTATCAAGATCGTATCTTGTGACGAAGAACCTTTCAGAAGTGACAGGTGAAACTTATTACAGTATATTGTAAACCTGAAAGGAAACCTTCAACGAAAAATAAGTTGTAAATTGTTTCAACCGATTATACAACTACTGTTCAACGAGTAAGATGGTTATTTTAGCTCAATTCTAAATGGAACTCCGGGCAAACTCTAAAATGATATTCAATTTCAGGAGTATGAATGAGCAGAAATCACTTTGGTATATCTTTTGGTGCGACTCATTAAAGCATTTAGAAATACGAGGAGCTTACCTATTTTCTCCCAAGTACTCTCTCAGTGAAATGCCTGTTTTATGATCTCGTACTGTGTCTGGATAGGACAAAGTGTACAGAGCAAATCCTGGAACAGAAATACACCTTGCATTATTGTTCATTACGACGGAAATGAGTCTACTGTATGTGCATTAATGTTGATATCATTACTATGTCGAGGATTCCCAGATTTTACCTTGACGCAGGACTCTACTCACTCGCATATAACACAAAATCTATTTTACAAACGACTCATTTAATTTCAAAGTTTCATGATGTTTCACATTTGTACTTGCACCATTGATTTACATGTTGGTGATTATTGATACATCAAGTGAAAAAAGAAATGATTCTGATGCTTATAAGAGTTTTCATTAACCAAAACAGAGAAGCTGTTGCTTCTTTCATTTTTCCAAATCAAATATAATACCTAGTTTCTTCCACTGCAATCCTGATACCATCTCTCTCAACATGTCTTCTGCTGCTTGTCTGTTCACTGTCTGGTGGAACTTGAACTCATCCTTACACCTGGAGATCGTGTATGACACGTATGCTGTGGCAAGTTTGTTCATGGGGAAGAGTCTTGGTTCCACCTCTGACACCAGCGGCTGAGGCAGAGACATCGGAAAGAACACATCATGGACGCAATGTTCTGCTTTGATACAGCTCACCAGCAGAGCTCGAGAAGCCTCTGATACAATGTCCTGGCCATGATGATTGAAAGGAGTCAAAGCTTGTAGAGTGTCTGTATTGAGTTTGTCAGGCACGGCGGTGGCTTTCATTATGTTGATGAGTCGATGTCTGCAGATGATATCACCCCATTGTTCAGCGGAACATTTTCTTGGTAGTTATAGCGTAAGTTCCAGAAGATACTCTTCCGGGAGTTTAGTCAGTCGGAATGAGCGCTCAGATTCTGTAAGACGAGGAAAATATTTTTAAGTTTAACCATTGAAGTGTAAGCGCGTGAATAAGTGTGAGTGTATCAGTGAGTGAGTGTGTGTGGTTCAATGTGTGCGAAAATGAGAAATGTGAGTGAGTGCATATTTAAATGTCAATGAAGGAGGGAATGCACTTGAGTGTGTATGTTGGGGAGTGCGCGTACCATTGAGAGAGTGATTAATTGCCTGAGGTGGTGTGAGCGGTTCAATGTGTGAGAGGGTAAGAGAATGTAAGTGTGTGCGTATTTAAACGCGAATGAATGAGGGCATGCACGTGAGTATGCAGGTTTGGGAGTGCGCTTAAACCAGTGAGAGACTGATTGAACCACTCACACACCCTCAAGCAATCAATTTGTAAGGAGGTAAGAAAATGGGGGTTGTTAGTGTGTGCTTATTTAAATGTGAATGAAGGAGGGAATGCATGTAAGTGTGTGTGTTGGAGTGCGCGTACCAGTCAGAGAGTGATTCATGGTGTGATAAGAAACCCAAAGCTATCGTTTATGCATGACTTTCAAATATCCTGGCAACTCTCTTTAATATAACATGTTTAGTAAAGAGATATGGAACGACGATATCGTTTATGCATGACCTTCAAATATCCTGGCAACTCTCTTTAATATAACCTGTTTAGTCAAGAGATATGGAACGACGACGGAAATTTTATGCACTACATTAGACCTGGTCACAGCACCAGTTGATACAGGAAGTGTAACATCAAGAATATAGTTCATGACATTACCCAAACTCGAATAATGATTCTCTACTAACCTTTAAAAGTTCTAACAAAACTGCATCGTGATGTGCAATTTGTGTGACTGGCACACTTTAAAGCCATCGGTTTACCACAGCTACATTGAGCGCCTGTGTAGCACTGATGCAGTTTGATGCAGCGCAAACCTGTCCACACACGCACAGAGGCCAACGAATATTCATAACTAACTGTACCGATCACCTATGCAAATATTCTAATTACTTGTCCTCTAGTCTTGAATGAATTACATTTCTATACATTAAATACATTCATATAAGATAAACTATTTTCATATAACTTTACACAAAGATACATGTCTTGTAAAGCAGAAAAACCTCTTGGTAATACCATAACCCAAGGTGGTACGTGTATGGTGACTAAAAGCCACTTTCAACACTTTTAATTCCCAAGTATAATTTTAGCATCAGCATCAGAATTGTATTTAAAGTTTGGTAAAGTGACCAAATATAAAGACACCTTGAACATGTTTCGTTAGTAGCATCGGTAAATGTTCATCTCGCGAGGCGGAGATCGCGTTGCGATACTGTGTGAAGAATATAAATAAACTGATCAAGGGAAATCACTACTGCTACTGAATGATTTTATCAGACGTGATAAACGTAATCTAATGCCCTTCATGATGGATTTCAAATGAAATACAAGCAATAGAATTATTTGCAAGTACGCCCGTCACTCGAATTTGAAAAAAGCCACTGTGATAACAGAACACGCTAGCTTTACATTAGATTCCATTTTACGCTAATTAAACATTTAAAAGCTGGGCCTCACTTTCAGTGACTCCCATTATAGTACAATTATGTTTCATTGTTCAGCACTAACCATGAACCTTTAAAACACAAATTATATCTACACATAATATATTAAACATGTCAAAGATGATTTACCAGTTATCATTCTCAACCTGTTCTGCGTATATAAGATCAAACCAGTATTTACGCCATTATAATCTACACGAGCAAGTAACTTTAGCCTGTATGCATGTTTTAAAAGGTAATTGAAGGAGTATGACCAAAGATCGCAGGGCCACCGATATAATTTTAGATGTTTACAGTTCCTGACAGCGGCTCAGTTGTTCAAATAAATGTGCCAAATTGCGTATGAATACTAAAATATTCATACAGTCAAGAGACCAGCAGCAAATATTCATCCTACTGTTTCGTCGGTTAATGAGGATCGGTGATAATTAGAGTCAAGCTACCAAGCAGTCGTGCATAATGTTTTTTAGACGACCTGGCGTTTATACTTCTAGGGTAGCAGCAGTATGAAGCTTTATAACAATAACCCTTTATAAACCAAGAATTTATTCACCCTGGCACTTGATCCTCTCCACCGATACTACAATAGAAATTAAACTATCTTGTCCAAGGTTACCACATACTTGCTAGTACGAGTCCGAAGCCAATTATTGCTCGCGGCTCAACCGCCCTAGAATTAAAGTGCAAGAAAGAGTTCAGGGGCGGATCCAGGATTTTGAAAAGGGGGGGGGGGTCCAACATGCAAAATGTCAGTCCCACCCGGGTTCGAGGACTCTTTACTATGCCATTTTCCGAAATTGATTTTCAAAAGGGGGGTCGGGACCCCCTGGACCCCATCCCCCGGATCCGCCACATATAGTTTACTATCCGTTGGTTAAATATTAGTTTACCGTCAGTCTAGACACTTGCAAACTCACTGATATCAGGTCACGTTGAAATAGATTACATACACTATACCAAATATATATATACAGCATTCAGCTAACTACAACGCATGTATGTCTTTCAAACCAAGTACTTGTGCTTCAAGGTTCCACAAGGACGCTCCAACATACTTGTCTGACACACGCATACCTGAAGATCACCGAGATCATCAGCTCAACATTCTGTTAGTTGTTACCATATCGGTTGCAAAGACTTATGGTGACAGAGAATTCCAGACATCAAGCACCTAGCTTTGAAACAATCTACCACCAGCTATAAAATCTTCAGCCAGACTCACATTATTTGAATCGTTACCTATTCAAACCCATTTATCCAGCAGAGTTTACAAGGACTGACCAGATCATTTTCATCAGTAGTTCATGCCGCTAGCGCTTTTGATGAGTACAGTCCGGATACAAGCGCTGTATAAATCCATATTTTGATTGATTACAGGCATTATAATCTCAAATGCAGATGTAATTACACACCATGTTTGCATTCTACCGTGAATACAGCTTTAGGAATCCATTGTAAATGCATGTCATCACTTGTTGGCTTATTTACATGTATACTTTTGACCTGCATTGCCGTTCTTTTTTTCAATTTGACAATCCTTTATAGTTTTCGTGTGAAATTATCGCTTTACCTAATTCAGATATACAGATGTTTATCACAGCGTTTCGAAACACTGATTAAGTTAAGACACAGTTAAGGCAACTTGACAACCAACAAAAAAAAAGTTGCCACTGATTGTTACTACGATTAAAATATTATGTTTAGCTGCAGCAAAATAAAAAAATATATATAAAAGCAATTGTAAACAATATAATATTTATTTTTCCAAAATCATATGCCACAGAGACACATAATATAATTTCAATTATTGGAACAATGTGCATGTGCCGTCCATGTCTTTCGCAACCTACGGACCATACAACCCAATCTGTCTGCACAACCCATACTCCCTTCCTGTCGGTCACCCAACTTGGCAAACGGCATCAATTACTAAACAAATGAGCATTGTTATCAATACACCACAGAGTGCCATGTGCACCCCTTTTGTATATGTCGATCGACATGTTTTGCAGAATTATACCGAATATATTCCAAAGCATCTCTTACTTTATCTTACATTTTGTTCTGTCGGTTACACATCTTCCGGCTCTGACCAGTCTCTTTAATCGGTATGGACATTTTAAAAGATTGCGCGTGAGCTTATCAGCGCTACATATGGTCCTACATACAACACATGCAGATCTATAGGCACGAACAGAGATATGGAGATTTTGAAAGGTAGTGACCCCTTTCAATTATTTCAAGAGCTAGGCGTGTTACTTTTGGTTTAAGTGCACAGTATCCCACCATATTTATTTCCTGAAGGAGCATATTGAATTTCAAATGAAGGGACTCAGCTGTGAACTGAGTAAATTGTCAGATGGTTGCTACCGGGAATGTTAAAGTAATGTGTCATAGAAACACAGATGACCCCCAATTATAGCCCAGCACAACACATGAGTCACTGGCATTCCAGCCTCAGTCAGATATACACGTACTGTTACAGAACACTGCTTTCCTTATCACTAGACGTCCAGACACGAGAACTGAGCATTGACTGGATATAAAGTGATGTTTGGAGATCTCAAGGGAACGTATTATTTTTAAACATGTGTGATCACAGCCAGACGAAAGGAGAGCTGAGAGGAGCTGATTGGATTTTGGGGATAAAGTAATATTTGGAGAAGAGGACGGATATACACTGACGTCCAAAAGAAAGTATACCAAGATTTTGAGAGACTCCTGAATAAATTCACAAATGCGTTGGATATACAAGAGATATCCCTTCAAAACTTGGAAGGTTTATCACTGAGATTATGTCAATCAAATTACACTCACCGAAATCCAAGCATCCTTTTGATCAACTATGGCATAAGACGTAAGACAAAATAATTGAAATCATTTGGTGTACTTTCTTTTGGACGTCAGTATTATTTAATAAAATAATCTTCTAATAAGTTGGTTGAGCCTCGTTGTAATAATTATTTGGAAAAAGTAAAGAAGGAAATAAAGTTGGATGAAAGTAACGTTTTCAAACGTTTTTGTGATGGAAGTAATAAAGTCAAATTTTGAGAAGTTTAGGTAACATTACCATACATGTAGTCGTGTGGAAGCAATGCACTAGCCTTGTCAAAATGTGTGGTCCAACATTTATTCGTGCACTGTACTGTTTATCGTGCCATTGTGTACGCGTAGGATCTGTGTCTATGAAAGTCTTATCAAGTTTTTTCTTTGCACAGATCGCAAAGAAGGCAATTACTTTGAGTTAGAGTTTTTGCTTACTACAACGTATCGTGTGACTTACTTAATTCATATATCTAATGCATTAGTGTGATTCACTTGTGCCTTGACAGATATTGAATGCTGAAAATAGACTGATCAATTTTTGACTGGGTACGGTCTCGGTGACTTTCTTTGCAAAGCCTAACGTATATAGCCTAAGTGATTGATTGAGTGAGTAGTGACTGACTGAGTATGTTATGATGTCATGTTTACCGCGCTCTATTACCTGTAAAACCGAAATCAAGGAACCATATCCCGTTAAAAGGGAAGTCTGCAAACCATGAATGACCTCCGAAGGATTCGAACCCACAACATACAAGGCGGACGGACTGCTGGGCCACTACCTCGCAGACTGTTTCTCCTCTGCCTGCCGACTGCAGGTAAACATATTTCCCCAAAATCCTCTTTGCATAAAGCCAAGATTTAAACTTACAACAGGTGTACATGTTTTAAGGAAATATTCTGAACTCGTATTATATTTAGACATTTAATCATTTGATCCAATCAAATACAACTTAATCTGTTGTGCAATAAGCTATAATTAATGTTAATTAAAGCCCTTTGCTATTAGAAATGCTTTGCAACTACTTAGCGTCAAATTATTCGGACTATTTGTTATAACGAAACACATGTAGATGCCAAGGTCCTATTTTTCAATGACGTCATTGACATTCATATTCACGTAAAATGTTTAGAACAGTTCGTATATTTTAAAACACCAAAAAGTCAAAACATTATTATAGAATATAAAAATATTGCAACCAAACTAGTCTCCGCACTTTGCTTCTAGATGTATTGAAAATAATCACCAACCTTATCCGGTCATTCCTTTCATGCCCGATATTGTCTCAATACCTCTATCTCCAAGATGCTTTCAAGTTTATATTAAACATCACGTGACCTCTGACGTCATAGGTTGGCACGATAAGAGCCGATGGCTTGTTTATGTCAAACGATAACTCCACGTAAAGAAAGTGACCGTCGTTCTTTTTGAAATTCTGTCCATGCAAATCAAAGTGTTCCTGATTGCCGACAAACGTACGTGAACCGTTATGTGTACAACTGAAAGCACTGCTGACAAGCGGCAGTGACAATAACACAAACATGGGAATGTGTAACACAGTGTGGCATAATTCCTCTAATTCGTGTCGAGCTGTTAGGAGAACAATGACAAGCCAGAGAACAACAAGTACCCAGCATACAGAGCCTCAGAACATGCTAAACGAAGCCTCGGTCACATGTCCCTTTCGTGCAAATGTTAAATGAAACCTCGGTGCATATCCTTTTCACACATCAATCCTTTAGGAATGTCATCCTACTGAGGCGTGACTTCACAATCCGATTTCTATGTGATAAGTGACACGTGACAAGGGTACAAGTTGTTAAGCCAAAAAGCTTATTTAAGCTATAAAGACTTGCTGGTATACATGCATTCATTGGAAGCTGGTGCAGCAGGCCATGACATTTGTGTGAGAAAGTAGATGTTACATTCTGAGCTGAAGCTCATGCACTTCGGAAGGTTATTTGTGAGTGAGAACTCGAGTGTATAAGATCTTTGTGAGTGGGTGAGTATGTGAGCGGCGATTTATGTGTGGAAGTGCGTTTGTTTTGATGCGCGCTTCGTGAATGGTTACGAGAAAATAAGTAAAAATGAGAGTAAACGAGAGAGTGAGTATACATGTATGTGAGTAAATGAGCAATGCGACTGGGCAGGATACATGAGAGTGAGTAATTGAAAGAGTGAGTAAATGAAAGAGTGAGTAAATGAGTAATTGAAAGAGTGAGTAAATGAAAGAGTGAGTAAATGAAAGAGTGAGTAAATGAAAGAGTGAGTAAATGAGTAATTGAAAGAGTGAGTACATGTAATTGAGAGAGTGGGTACAAGAGAGTAAATGAGAGCGTGAGTAAAAAGGAAAGTAGTGAGAATGAGTAAATGAGCATATATGAAAGTAAGTAAATAAGAATAAATGAGAGTGAGTAAATGAAAACGAGAGAGTGAGTAAATGAGTGTGCGAGAGAATATGATTGTGAGTAATTACTTAGGGAATGTTCTACTTTAAACATTTGTACATTTCGTTCATATACGACTCTCCTTGTGCATTACTGAAACCCGTTAGAAACCAATATACAAATTACCCGACTTGGCCAACCAACAGGTTGTTATCGTCTGACAGTAAAGGAAGTTTTTCACAAACAGTTCCCTCATTAAAACCTGACCTTGTCACTTTATGTCATATCGTTATCTCTGTTTTAACATAGCATAAAGTGACACGACTGAGGTTTCTTTACGGTTTTCCACAGAAACCTCCAGGAACATGACCAGTATACTTATCTCATATGAAAATTGACGCTGAAAAAATTAAGAGCATTATCTAAATATTTCTCATGTTCCCAAATGTTTTTCACTTTGACTTTTCGATGCGGTTAGCAAACTCTCAGTAATTATTCACCTGAGCTCTAGATTTTAGTATTACGGCCGATTCTTTGTGGTTTAAACTCCAACTCAGTTAAATCGCTGTCAACCCCAAACATGAGTAAATGAGCGAGTGAGTAAATGACAGAGTGAAGGTGCGCAAATGAGAGTAAATGGACGAGTGAGTAATGAGAGTGAGTACAAGAGAGTTTGTGAAACAGTGAGTAACTGAGAATAAATGAGCAAATGAGTACATATGAGCGAGTGAGTAAATTATGATTAAAGACTCACATTTCGCGTTTCCCCTTGACAAAAAATTGAAATTCAAGTTTTGAATTGATCGCAGCACATACAATTGAGGCACTATGTCATCAAGGTAATCCACTCATCTTTTTGGATGTACTGTGAGACGTGCATTATAAACAGTTTTATCAGACAGATGCATATCTTGCTCAAACTTGCCCAGGGATCACAGAAGCGCCCTTGCGAAATTCTGCTTTGGAGTAGCACCATTAAAACTGGGCGTTACGAAAACGTGGCTTTTAATGAGAGAATGTGTTTTAATTTTAAATGCTATATTGAAGATGAGAGGCATGTTTTAATCACCTGCCCTGTTTACAATTTTATCCGCCAAGATTTGTTTGCTGTTTGTAACAGAAAAATAGCAGTTTTTTTTTTACATATATATATATATAAAATGACGACTAATTTTACACAATGTTATCCAGTTCATTATTGATATTTAATGTTTTCAAAGCCTGCCATAATATCTTAACTTTGCGTTGCAATATTTTATATAAATAATGCACACATTTGTATGCATATATACTGACGTCCAATATGTTTACAAGTGAGACATTAATAAAATTATCTGTCTGTCTGCGTGTATAAGACAAATTAAAAACTCCCTCCCATGCAGGTAATGCAGTTTCACCTCAGTTATAGCAATTTAAGGAGTTGGTACAAAGCCAAATTGAAAAAGTCCCTGTAACTCAGGTAATTACTTCATCAATTATACTTTCACCTCCAGCAAAACATGTATACCTCTCACACAGGTACGTCACCCACCTGTTTCACTCTCACAAAACTGAAAGGAAACGTTTATCCAATAATTAGCTGTAGCCTTTGTCACTGATTCAACCTGTATATTGGCTGGCTCAATATCAATTAAAAATCGTTTCAGCCTTCAACGTGATATTGGTTGCAAGCTAAAACCTATTTTCAGCTGACTGGTTAGTTTAAGCTTTTGCAGTGCATCTTCAATTTAAGAGGCAGGCACAAAGTTAAAACCCCTTTCGGTGAGGTAATTTACTCACCAGTTACAATCTCACTTCGCATTTAAGACGTAGATACAAAACGAGCCTCCATTTCTTTCATGTTGTTGAATCACCTGTTGCACATTCACCTACAATTTAGGGTATGGGGACAAATGAAAAAAAAACAATCTTTCGTTCACGTAATTTACCCACCTGTTACTCTCTCACCACAAGTTCAAGCTGTCCTCATAGTAACCAGCCAGCTGTCCCTGTGCTCACTCCCGTCATAAATACATACATGTACACGTCGCCTATATATCCCTGTGCATATTACATGTGAGTCAGCTTAGTATTTGTCAGAGTTAATAACTCTAATCACTCTAGCAATTGAGGTGGTGATTATAGGGCCGTAAATCAAGGGTAATGACGGCAGTAACGAGCTCCAATTGTTCGTAATAACACTCCCACTCGAGCGGATAAATGCCGGGGGTCGCCGCCGCTATGTATGTAGGATGTACATGTATATTGAAAACAACATGTTCACGTTTCACTGGTGCTGTATTAATGTAAGTGATGTAAGCTTTAATTGCATTTCGAAGACGACAGTAAGTTGTTTATTTGGTATGTATTGACATTTATAGTTGGTGGTGAGGATATACTCATGGACGCCTACGGAAATAAATGAATGAATCAATGAATCAATCAACGAAAAGCAGATAAATAATAAATAAATAAATAAATAAATAAATGAATGAATGAATGAATGAATGAATGAATGAATGAATGAATGAATGAATGA
>JAUELE010041943.1:0-15995 GCA_031471655.1 Diodora aspera
CTTCTTGCACTATATTTTATGGTGTCAGATCCTTTCAGGCAGCAGGCCCTACCTTGTGGAACATCACTCCTCAATGGCGACTGCTCCAAGATCTCGACTCATTCAAATCTGAACTAAAGGCACAATTCTTTCGCCAGGCCTTCTGTATTTGACTGTTCAAACTCTCAAACCCCTTAGAGCTATGTATGTATGTATGTATGTCTGTATGTATGTATGTATGTCTGTCTGTCTGTCTCTCTGTCTCTCCGTCTGTCTTGTCTATAAAGCTGCAGCTTCTGAAGTGAGCAGACTATCTGGGATCTTATTTATTTTATTACAAATGTATATCATTTCAATTTAATTTTAAAAAACAGAAATATTAATCTTACTTCAGAGACTATATTTTAGTCTAGCCTGAAGTCTTTTATTCCTCTATCAGCCTGAGGTAATGGCAATCACGTCAGCGAGTTATCAATAAACCCATTGGTTATGGGTAATCGTTAACAGTAGAAATCTGATTAAATAATGGTTACAGTTTATGTTTGAGGTATCATCGAGACGATTGTATAAAGCAGAAAGACACAGACACGCTAACAATATTTTCGATATGAAGCCAGAAAATGCAGATGAGTCATTCATGCGTCTTGCTACTGACACCGGGCAGATGACACGTCCTAGATTATTGATGGACCTCTGCATGATGCAATCTACTGCATCTATCTGAACTCCAGATTTGTAAGAAACACCATGCGAATTTACGACGTGCAGTGTCAGAGTATCTTGTTCTTGCGGCCAATCTGGTTAGCCGCGCATGCACAGAGATAGCTTCCAGATCGTGTTTCACTCCCGACCGCTTACAATGCTTTAAAGCAATTAGATACTGTCACAAAGTAATGAGTAAATTTACTTTAACACCTTATACAGATGACGCTCTGCATTCTTAAAGCACATTGCCACCGCGAACTAGAAATTCTACGCTGTATTTGCGAGTGGCAGGTGTGTTTACCTTTCCTACGTCTTATAAGGACTTATTTTGCGCCTTACTGATACCTTAAATCTGCTTATCAAGTAAAGGAAGAATCAATGATCGAATCCCCTTGTTGGTAATAAATCGTACCACCGATAACATAATACTTACATCAGAGTAGAGAAAGAATGCACCCAATTTATAATCAATCTTTCTGAAGCGAATTAACACATACCAGACTGGACTGTGCTCGGCTGTAGAGCACTAGCTTCTTGCACCGGAGTTTGATAAAGCTGTGTAACATTGCCGAGTTATTTCCCATTGCTTGGAGGTTGACAAATGTGTCTGCTCAATGTCTTGTGTAAATGTCGTGAACAAGAGGGGAGTAGAGTGTTGCCTTGCAGTAGAACCCTCTCGCTACCTCCAGACAAGGTGATAACAGCTTGTTCACCTGTCTCAACAAGGTACGACGATCACACCTGTAAGTGTGAATAGGTAAATAGTGTTTCCCGACATGTGGATACACCTGTCTCCTGTTCCGAGCTCAAAGCGCACACGAGAACATACCTCTCTGGACCAGATCGATGGGGGGGGGGGAGAGGAGGGCACTGAGGTTACGTGCGCAATAGGTGCACATAATGTTCACCTATTGTACAAACGAAAAACGATATAATACTTATTAACATTATACCACGAACTGTGTTCTTGGAAATTTGGCGACCAGTTCGGTGTACCCCTGTATAAGTACCTAAAATACTTCCCTTGAACATATTATATGCTAGCATAAATTTTGTTATTATTACATGTATAAAATATGATAAAATATAAGACAGTGTCTGACCACAGTACAGTCTGAGCATTCTCTGTGATAGTGGTCAAAACAAATATAGTTTTTGTTTCAGACTTGTTGCCACTAATGTTCAATTAAGCAGAAAAGGGTTTTTTATTTCGATTTGTTTCTGATGTATGGAGCAATGTGTATCAGGGACTTGCATATATTTATACATATTAGGGAAGTAGTATTTATTTTGCAGCTGTTTTTAGTATAAGGCATATATTTGTCAAAAGGATGAAATCCAAGATAGTTACTAGTTATGAATACTTTCGCAGGATACACGTAAACGTTTGGTGAGTTATGTACAAATTGATCTGATCAAAATATATCATAATTTATTTACTCCATTGAAGAGTGCAAATATGTTGGTTGAACACACTGTTCGGTGGAGGCAACAGCACGCAATATTTTGACTTCTGATTCATTGGTCGTTCTAACAAAATTCAATTCTTAAGTTTGTATATTACATGTAACAGTCACTGCACCATTGCGTAGACAACAACGTCCAGTAAAAATATAGTAATCAAACCAGTGGCGAATAGTGTTATACATAGGATGTAACCCTTCGACAAAACCCGAATTCCTGACTGAAAACTGTGATACTCCCGGTATTAATTCCCGCGCACCTGCAGATGTCCCGGGGATTATCTCAATAAGATACATTTGATATGGGGTCATGGAACCTTAGCCGTCATTCCAGAACCGAGGATGATTACCCCGTGGAAGGGTATGTTTACATTTATCTGTCTCTTATTGAAAGCCAGCTATGGCCCACATACACTTCACGGCCGCTGGCGTGAGACGAACCCGACGGTAAAACCTCTGCCTTTGATACAGCCAATGGATTGGGTGGATAGAGGCGGGTCCATGTAAATACCCGGACAACAAAACCTATAATCTTTGATCAAAGGCGTATTTTGTTTGAGGAGGGTTTTGGATGTTTGAACATATTCTTTGTTTCTTTAATGTTCACATCTCGTTTTACTCCTCGCGCTTGACTTTCAACGTGTCGCTTTCTCGAGTAGTTTGATCTTCAATGAAGGGTTGTTAGTGAGCAAATCATCGTGGTTTGAACTGCAATAGATCGCGTGTCAAATGCTGATCATGCTGTATAAAATATTTAGATTATATACAGTAGCGAACATATGAAGGATGGGTATTGCCAAAGAGTGAACGTAATAACGGTATACAATATATTTCATCACTGTGTCAAGGTTTTCTTAGATCATTTAAATGTGTGTACGGCCAGTTAACTTATGGATTATTTTATTATTGATGTATCTCTTGTCATGTTTTATTCTGCTTTGTAATAGGATAACATATATATTGTTTTGTTGGTGTGCATCTCTGTGTTTTCTATTAAACGCTGTTAAAGTGTAGATTACTGTTTCAAAATTCGATGATTATGAAAGGGAAAGTTGTAGACAGTGGAGCATTGATGGTTGTGGATGAAATGTTACATAGGATTCCTGTTGGTCGGTTTCAACATGGAATCTTCATTGTCATGATTCAGTTTAAAGAATTCTAGTTAAAATCTTTTACCAGTAACTATTCAAATGCATCAGTGAATGAGTAATTTCCTCTTTCATGTGTACGTCACGGGACGTCTGGGGAGTGATGTGGTATCACTTAGAAAGAACAGGACCCAGTAACTCAATGCTTGTCGTAAAAAGCAGCTAAAAGGGAGATATTTTGCTTTCACATTCTTTCTGTTGATCTATTGAATTATCTTTTCCTTAGATGTGCAAAGTGTACATCACGTTACGTTATGACTCAACTATTGCCCATGCGACGTAAAACTCCATCTAACGTTCACTTCAACTCTTTCAGATGTGGCTTCTGGCGGAACACGGGTGTTTGAAGGCGGAAGCAAATGCTTCAGCGAAAGATCAGAAGCAATGGAGGCCGCCCGACACCAAACCTCCACTGTGTTCATCCCTAAGTGCAACAGTGACGGGTCGTTCGCTGAGGCCCAGTGCCACAGTGCAACCGGTTACTGCTGGTGTGTTACCAGGGAGGGTCGGCACATTTCGTCAACGTCCGTTAAAAATCGTCGACCTCGTTGCGGAAGTAAAAGAGGTTTCTACTAAATTTCATAATTCTTGAAATTAATATATGGAATATTTACTTTCTTTCAAGAGATTGTCTTCGTCTATTTCCAATCTTGGGTCGCGGGATGACGCAATGGTTCGCGCGTCGTCCCAGCAATCTGCCACCCGTGGTGGTTGTGGTTCGAGTACCGCCCGGGCACTTATCTTTCAGCCCGGAGAGACATGAGCCCCGACACCGACGTGATGTTGGTGCGATAGTGGTGATGTGGCTGTAAGATTGCCGAAAACCACGTAAAGCCCCAATTCACTCACTCACTATTGGCGTGCAATCGCTTAACATAGACTTGCTTATGTTGAGCTAGATTGAATCAGAGTTCTATATATACATTTAACAGCCGCGGAGCAAGGCTATTAATGCCATGAAGATGTTATCACTGAAGCCAGACATTTTGCATTTGTTTTAATGCATAACGCCACACTCCTCTCCGGTGCTCTGTGTGAATGGATCACTTCTGAAATGAATGTGTTGATTTCCAACTGACGGGGTTTAGTAGAATGTATTAATGTTGTCGTTATCTAGTTTGCATATCATTTGCATATCATTTGAACCTCATTCCAACTGACCGACTAACCAAGTCACTTCAGGATTTTCACATTTTTGGGAGCCCCACACATTTTGGGTACCATGGTCAAAAGTGATAGCAGTTGAGAAAGTTAACCTTCTAGCGCCTAACAGGCAGCTTTGGTTGTATACTCCCTAGGGAGTTGAGATATGCTCTTGAATTGTTCATTGTCCGAATGACCGGGGTAATAATGTAGCGCTTTGAGCATGTACAAGTACGTGGGTATGTGCGCATAATAAGTATTCATTAGTATTAGTATCATTATTATTAGTATTATCTTGTTGCAAACACAAACATTCAGAAATCAAGAACAGCCGATAACTCGAGTGGCACAAGCCGTCGCACTTTAAGAAAGTATACTTATTGTTTTCATTGTTTTCAGTTAGAGGACGATGGAGGCGGAGGAGGAAACGGAAGAAGAAATGTGAGTACCTGCATGGTGCAATGTTTCATCAAGGTTGTCTTGGGAAGTTGTCTTGCTGTAGGCGTTATGACATAAGATCATAAAGAGTTCGAGATGCTCACTATGTGTATTGTCAGTGTTAAAATGTTTCAGGAGTAACAAACGTACACTATTGTTCTCGAAGGTATTAGAAGTGACGCTGCCTACTGCTCATGCTTGTATCCGTGGAAATCATGTAATAACAAACGTACACTATTGTTCTCGAAGGTATTAGAAGTGATGCTGCCTACTGCTCATGTGTGTATCCGTGGAAATCATGTAATAACAAACGTACACTATTGTTCTCGGAGGTATTAGAAGTGATGCTTCCTACTGCTCATGTCTTTATCCGTGGAAATCATGCAATAACAAACGTACACTATTGTTCTCGAAGGTATTAGAAGTGATGCTGCCTACTGCTCATGTCTTTATCCGTGGAAATCATGCAATAACAAACGTACACTATTGTTCTCGAAGGTATTAGAAGGATGCTGCCTACTGCTCATGTGTGTATCCGTGGAAATCATGCAATAACAATCATTCCGGAAACTGCAATTTTAAAACTCGCCTGTTCCGCAAATACTA
The DNA here is from genome assembly GCA_031471655.1 of Diodora aspera. Lineage (NCBI taxonomy): Eukaryota > Metazoa > Mollusca > Gastropoda > Lepetellida > Fissurellidae > Diodora > Diodora aspera. The sequence goes on from JAUELE010041943.1 coordinate 5,483, forward strand.
CAATATGTAGTGTACATATGCCACGGGTACTCCAATATGTATAATCTTTGTAGCGCTTTGAGCATACGCAGAGTGTATGGGGAGGCGCAATATAAGTGTTACAACTATCTCATGATTGTTAACATTTAACAGACAACAGAGAACAAACGTTAACATTGTGGACGTATTATGTATAAAATTGTAGCTGCAAACATTTCTAGCCCTCATATTTCTTTACTCTTTCCAAGAAAATATCAAAATCAACACTGAGATTTAAGACAATTGTTCATGTATAAGGTCAGTCAAAATCCCACTTCCCACACCAATAATTTTTATTTTTGTTATACTGTCCAAACGTCCGTCAGAGCGTGCCTCACACATTCCTGTTAATGACCAGGGAACACCTGTGAGGAAAGCTAGCGTTTACCTGCTTCACTGCTCTTCTTGAAGGCTGCTTCCCGCTTCAGTGCTGTCACCGATTATACAGTCGGTTAGAGGGGGAATACAGCTAGGTGTCACGCAATCACCCCGCCATATACCCCGCCATGCCTGACACTAATAGGCCAAGCGATGAGCTCGACTGAAAGGGGGAGATGTATGAAAGGGGACTATAGAAATACCTCCGCGATTTAAATATGTATTCAGTACTTTTTTTAAATGAATAACATTGCAATTTATCACGTCAGTGATGTTTGAATTTCAATATTAACTACTTTGTCGACGATATTGTAAATCGAAAAATTAATGTAGAAAATATTGTACATGCATATCCGCAAACCATACAAGGCAGTTATACACAGTACACATCCGACACTAGTGCATTGTGACATAAATCTGGCGGTGTTAACCTCACATGTTCCTTTCCGAACTACAAGATGTCGTGTAACCCATAAATGAATTATTTCGGGCGAAGCAGTTTGCTTCATCATAAAGTATCAGTTTGTGAAGGACAAGAATGCATCATTTTTATGTTTTCCTTAGAGTCGACAGATGTGTGTGGGTGTCGTTTAGTATCTACAACCAAGTTTTCAATCCATGAACTGCATTGGGTTTGTTGTTTTATGATAATGTGTTTGTCAAGGCAAGTGTAATAGTTGATTATGTGTTTTAACAGTTTGGTGTTCGAATCTGTCGGCGACTGATGGTTCACGTGCTTGTGTTCTGTTATCTGTAAGATGAACTTTAAACAGCGTTTGGTCGAAAGATTGTGGATGTAAATGTGTGAATGTAAATTCCAATATTTTATGACTACAACAAAAAATGTTATTTGTAGTTGCCCGACTACATTGCTTTGTCACTAAGAACGTTTTTCTATATTTTATTTACAGTCATTCAGACTGAATGTATTCAAATTACAGTCATTATTTATTTATGTTGCGACTGCTCTTTAATTGACTTAAAGTGATTTCGTAACTCTGTATATCTAAAACCTTGTTATTTTGTGATCTACTATGATCTCTCTCAGTGTATACTACTCAAAATACGTTTTGGGTCAAACCTAATATATGCATAATCTGATTTAATCGATTTTACTGTTTGCAGGTTTGACGGAACTACCCATATGAGCATAGTTTTTGAAAGGGCGTTTTCATGAAATATTGTTGCTACTAAAACTTTACTAATTAACTTAAAGGTCAGGTGAAAATTTAATGTTGAAGTTCCTTGAATTTTAGAAAAGTTTGTTTCAGGTGAAATATTTAAAAAAAAAATTAAATTCATGATGTATCAGCGAATGCAGCATTGCCGCGTGTTGTTCATGATTGCCACTTCAAACATGTGTACATTGGTATGTGACATGTGCACCAGCATTCTATGATGTGGAATTTTGATGAATGTGTCTTGTTATGATAATACTGTTATCACTAAGTGTGACCCTAAACGTCTTTTGGGTGAAATTGTGAAACATTATTTTGTTACAGCGTGTACCCGAAGTGATCACTACAGGTTCAACAAAGGCTTGGTTTGGGAATTTGTGCAAGAATACAACCGAATTCAGCCAGCAAGTTCAACACCTTCACCCAGTAAGGTTCTGGTATTCAGAGAATAATCATATCTTGGCCAACGGAATGTTAAGCTGGTATATAGTCTCATCATGACATCACCGTTGCTTTGTTCGGGTGGACAAAACATTTAACCCAGATAGAACTCTTTGAGCATTGTGGCTAAAACGACCGAAAAAGTTGTATATGACTTCAAGGAACTCAAAGATATAGGGGCATTTAAAATGAACAACCTTTATTTGCCTCCAGCCGAAAATATTGCGTAAATGCTATCAAGGAGATGTGACAAAGCCTGCCTTACTTCACGAAACATCCCTGAATAACAAGGTGGTCGGTTTCGGTCAGTTAAGGCGCGATTCGTCACATTAATCTGTTATACAACCTATGCAGTCTCTTTTCTTTGGCTGCGTTGGCTTAAAGTATATGAAGTTATTTCAGAGATTAAATATAAACGGTCTCACTGACGTGAACAGTTATATGTTCCACAATGAAATGTTTCAGAGCCAACCGGAAGTGGTCTTGAAGTGGAACTCGAGAAGAAAACAGTGGAGTGGAAGTTTGCCCAACTGGACAAAGACAATGATGAGATCCTTCGTTATAAGGAAATACGCAATTTTGTAAAAATGGTGAAAAAACTTATAAAACCCAAAGCTTGTGCCAAGAAATTCCTGAAAAACTGTGATAGGGACAATAACCGGCGTATAGAGCTGAAAGAGTGGACTCTTTGCTTGGGGATCGACACTATAAGTAAGTATACATAGGTAATATGAAAACTATTTCAACCTTCGAATTCGTTAAAGTTATTTCATTGCAAAAACGAAAGTGTTTAACTGATAGCAAGTGTCGTGGATGTCTCCCAATGTTTTGTGTTTGTGTAGTGTGTGTTGCACGTGTGTAGACTTTTAGCATACATTGCGGCCGCCTGCGCACGTGTAACATTCACATCAACCCGTTTGTTTCTCTGGTACTCTCGTTGGTGGCGGAAGCTAACAGTCTGGGAATGGAACCTCGCTTTCATCTGTCAGTGTCACGTGGGCTGTCGCAGGTGGCTGGTTAAAATGTTCTGGCTAGATATAGAAGATGCTTTTATTGTGATAAGTGCTAACAGTTTGATGTCCTTACCCTTTTAATGTCAGTTTATTACACACGTTTCTAAATTGAGAACGGGACAGCTCTCTGATTGGTCTATTGCATTAGAGTTTGCCTGATGTTAAGAATATCCTTGTATACCTCAAGTTGAAAATAACAAGTGTTTCGATGGTATATCCCATATTTAGTTATCCTAAACCGCACTTGGAGTTTTAAAATGATATGTAGTTATGATAGGGAAAATGTTAAACTTGTTGAACTTAACAACTTAAAAGTTTTGTAGATTCAACAGTCATGATAGTTAACGTTTCTTTTTACAAAGGGCTATTTAGTGAGTCGCTACTCTCTTTCCTATTTTGTCCAGGAAACAAACGGGTTTTACTGACAGTCTAGCGACAGTCAGTCAAATGGTGGCTACACGCCCATCACCATTGTTATTTGCCGGTGGTGGGAGTGTAGCTCTAGACGTCTTGCCACTGCAATACCGGCAATGACGTCATAACAGATCGCTTCCGGTGTGGTGTTTCCGTCTCTACCTTTGCTTTTCCAATAGCAATAGTGCTTCTGAACAGAATTTGATTCTTTTACTCTAGATGTATAGGTTTAAAAAACAATAGAATGGTCTACTCGAATGTAAGTATGCAATAAGAAAGAAAGCCGTACAAGCTCGATAATGTCCAATCTATATTTTCGTCGAGGCAACTTATTTGCCGATACATGTACATATAGAGGTGTTATTCGTTGTGGCAAACCAGTTTTATAAAAGCCCTTCTAGTTTCCATCTCGCACGTCTCTATAAGGAGTGACCATTTGATTTGATCCAAGCATCCTTTTGATCAACTATGGCATAAAGACGTAAGGGAAAATAATTGAAATCATTTGGTAATCTTTCTTTTGGATGTCAGTATAGTTTGTCGGCAGCTGTCTAAGAAACAAATTCATGCCATGAAAAATCAATTGGTGGCTCCCTAAGTAATTTAATTACTCTCAGGGCTGAATAGAGATTTATCAACAAATACTTGTGCTAAGAACGTGTGGAAAATCTCCGCAAAGATGAAATGCTTTCGCAATCGGCACAACTTCACATTTTATTGACAAATGCTGATTAACGATAAGTTTAGTCTTATCGGCCTTTGTGGCATAATTATCAATTACCTAAGTTTATTTATTGTTCTGTGTGCTCTACCAATTTTGGACTTGCAAAAAGAGATCAAAACTTACAATATTTATTTTACACCTATCAGCTTAGCTGATGTGTTTGAATGTACAGATGAAAGAGAACTGTAAATAGCCCAAGAAGTGAATGTTTATACGATGTTTGAAGTTGCCGTTATATATATTGTAGACACCTGATACGCAAACAGTAACATATGAAGATTATTCGGTCCCGTTTCAACTGGGTGGGTTCTTTTCTGAATTAGAAACTGGATTAGTCTTTCGCTCTGCTAATAGCCAGTTGAAATATCTGTACAGTACCTGATATAAATGTTCGTTGTGTGGTGAACTTGGTTTAAGATTAAACAGTTTTGTGCGGAGGTTGTAGTTTCTGAATATAAAACGTAAAAGTTTAAGTCATTTCTCTGAAAACAGCGCTCATACCCTCTCAGATCACTTAGAAATCCGTACTTTGTACTTTGTACTTTAATCCCGAAAATACAAATTATGTATATATATATATATTAGTGCGAGTTCAGCTTGGTAATGGTGTCTGCTTCCCTTCATAATGGTTGATTCTTTCACGGCGCCGGTCCGAGCTACTGACTGGCATTTTCCAACTTACAATACTGTTAAAGCAACCAAAGGTTTCTAGATTTGAGCATTTTGGAAAGGTTAATACTTTCCTTGTAACTTGTTGGAACTTTATTTGTTTAAATCGCCTCTTATTTAAAGAATATAATATTACTGGCAAATGTCGGCGTATTCTCAAAATCAAGTTGGTGTCGTAGGCATCCAATACAGTCATGAAATTCGTATTCATTCGTTTTCTGTGGTAGTATGGACTGTGTCCAACATTGGACAAAACATTTTCTGGCAATCTCGATACCAGGGACGACAAGTTATTAGCTTTTGAATAATGGTGATAATTAGATCGATCACGTGACACCAGTCAGTAGCACGTGACCAGTAACTAACACTAATACGCCGGCAGACCGGGGAAGTGCAATACCAAAACCTACATGAACAGAATCGGGTATCTCCGTTTATAGTCTCTTTTCGATTGCTTTTATCTCTGAACTCAGATCGGCATACGACGGAACCTCCTTCGGACAGAGTCAAGCCACAAGGTATAGGTCTTTTACTTCTTCCTCCCCCGCCATGTGGGCTGTGCCATGTTTTGACACTCCGCCCTGTGTTGTTACACCATATTTGTGACACCTTTGCATGATGAGTGTCCATTACTCTGTCTCTCACACGTCGTTCTTGTCTCATCCCTTCATGGTACGTTTGATAAAATATGTATGCATAATATATACCTAAATAGTTAGGTCTCTTTGGCACGGACAACACATGTAATACCACGTGACTGCCCTGGTTTGTATATAACTGCTTGTCATATAATGCGCGTGCACACTATAACTAACAAATTTGAATCGAAATTATGTTGGTCTGTTTACGAGGTTTCTGAATTCCTCCATATCCAAGAACTTGTTTACATCCAGAAAATCTTTTCACTCTCTAAATGTGATGTCGACCATGATTAGTGCATTTTGGCTTCTGCTTAGCTGCTTATGGCTTAGTGAAGCCTGATCTCACGCTAAGATAAGCCTTGTCTCTTGCCATAAGAAGCGCAGTGTTCATCCCACATCTGCCACCTAACATACTCTGACCCGAAGGTTGCTGTGGAGTTTGTTTAAACTTACGTTTGGCGCGATACACCTGTGATTTATATCACCCATCTCACCTGTTAAATAACGCCGTGTAACATTCACCTCAGATAGGTGATTTGAGTGTAGAGCTAATATCGTGTTATTTAGATACAGCGGAGTATTGTTACCACGTGTTGACGACAACTGAAAGTGAATACACATTCCCAACACCATATCAAGTATACCTGAAATAGAAATTGTTTACAAGACATTGTTTCACTAAAGCTGACGATTCTAGACTATTTATAACTGCAGAATGAATATATGAGGACAATTAAACTTTCTAAAAAGTACTTTTTAAAAATGTAACATTTGCAATCAGAAGTTTAAAATGCGACTCTTTTCATGTTCTGGTCTCTCCACATGTTTTCTGTTAGCTGCAGTATTGAACACATCTGGAGTCTGTGGTGTATTATTGTAAGAAGTCGTAATGGTAATAGTATACATACTCTTTCGACCTTTTCCGCCGTGCCCCGTGGCAGGTGTCCTGCGTGCGCTAGCTAACATCAAGAAGTTCGTGTACTTGGCCATGTCTGTGTTATCTTTCCTGAACCTAGCTGATGATACGCTGGCGGCTAACCATACCCCAACACGCTTCCTGCACCATCTCTTGTATACAAATGTAGTTTATTAGTTTTATCCGCAAGTTATCTTATGCACGAACGGAAGTTTCCAACATTATTAATATCTAATTTAATCAGACATTTTATTAAGATATATTTGGCGACGAATACATACCACATTGTGACCTTGTAAGAAAAACGGCATGTCTTTTTATCATTTTTCTTTGACTGGAAAGCATATAGTTTTGACGTCCAAATCTCAAAGGAAAATGTGAGCTGTGTTTTGTAGTATTCTACAGCAACGTATTTCGAAATTTACGTAAATTGCTTTTTCGTGTCGTAGATATTAGTTTTCATAGCTTAAAATCTCCCGTTACAGAGAAACGGAAAATCATTTTATGAACTAAACCCCAAAAGATAATTAACCTGCTGTTAGTCACGGCTCCATCTATTATATATTGTTTTCTGCCTCATTGGATGCAAATTACCTACAAATTTCGAAGACGGGCAAATGAATCGTTCAGCTCTAGACGGAAGAGCAGGAAATCGTATTAACTGCAAATATTATATGAGCTAGGGCGATCCTCTCTTTCGCACATTCGTTTGTGCATGTTATAGGGTTCCTCACTTCTCTGCTTCTGCGAGTAACAAAATTGCAGTTCATGGCACGGTTAATCCATTACACTAACACTGCATGCTTTGTTTGTCATCCTTCGGGCTGCTTCCTGTTGCTACTAAAGTTAAACCTTGAACCACATTTACCTGTAACTTAACACATTCCACCTCTGTGCAGGTAAGTAGTAGTCGAGATCAGTAACCGCTTAATTATTCCAAAGAACTATTTTTATGAAACATTCAATATGACAAACGTTGCAGATAAACAAGCCTCTTGAAACTAGATCTCTGATTACCCTTCAACCGGAAGGTCTTTGCTATGCTCCATACCAAGATCGAGAAGAACTGATTCAATGTCTACCCGTTTTGACGAATGGCCAGCCATTCGGCGAGTTTGTTATTATCTCCATTTGGCATGATTCCCAAATAAAAGCTGCAGTAAGAAGGTTTCTAATTGGATATATATTGGCGCCGTTCCTTTAATTCAAGTTCAGCTTGAGGAGACCTCAAAGGAGAAGCTTTTAGATCTTGGTGTGAAGCGTAAATAAGGTCATGCAACGTAAGAAATGCAGAGATCTAATTTTAATTTCATTATTTGATAACCTGGCTTCAGTACGGCGCTGGTAAAGTCAAGCCCAGTCGATTGCTTTAGTAGATGACGTACTTCAAACATATCCACATAAGTCATTTAATTACTTCCGGTCATCTATGGTATGGTGAGTACCACGTGACTTCCGTTGGCACAGTTTTGCTTTGCTTGTTGTGTGTATGCCAATGTTTGTTGATCTGTCGTAGTGTGCTTGTAGACCCCCGTACAGTCTTCAGTGTCTTCTGATCTTCAAATTCTAAAGTCTGATCTTCCAATTAAAGAGTCCTCCCCTAATGAATACGTACCAAACGTGGATGGAATTAGTCCAAACTGTTTTCGTGGTAACCTTGATGATTGACCTTGACCCCAAGATCCACAGATGCCACCACTGACACAGTGTCTGTTTTCCTTTGCAATGAGCAGATCCGTTCCAACCGCTCCGCCCTCCTGTATGGAACCCGACACTCACACTCGCCAACACTCCACAGCCGAAAAAGGACCGGAAGCGACAGGAACGGACATGTAATTATTTCATAAAATGCCCTGCCATTTCCAAGCTCGGAACTGTCAAATCCTGGTCAAATAATTCTTGGATGGATAAGCAAGGACAATTTAGGTTTCACCAAGCTAGGCGAGTCACAGCTGCAGGTGAATTCGGCGGGTCGTTGCTTTTAGCCCCAATTAGTGAATGCTTTGCTCTCTCCCAAATAGTCTTTCTACAGTTAGTCGAAACCGGTTCAAATGAAACATGGGTATTTACTCATGCATGTTTCTCACTGAATCTATACTGGAATATATACTTTTGAACCGGTTTCTCAGTAGTATGGCGAGTCTGCAATCGCCTGCTTCATTGCCCTGCTTAAAAGGTCATGGCGACATCAAAGACGGATAATTCTAAACAATAGTTTTCTGAATTGTGATGAGTAATGTAAAATCAACGGCAACCGATAAGTACAATTTGCAACGACCCGCCCGTGTTTTTTCAATACACATGTTGGATTCTCGTATCTTTAATTATATACGCTGGAAGCACGTGCTCAAACATCGAATTGTATATGCAACGACCCGTCCATTCTCTCACTGTGAGAAAATCATGGGATCTTTACGCTTCGTCATATTTCGTTCGACTTGGGAATGGCAACACTCTTGTGTTTCATTTTGTAACGATGTATATGAGATGTGATCGCCGTCCTTCAAGGATTAGTGTCCATACCACTATATTAATTTCAGTCTCGTCATGCCCGTTCCTCTTAGTGCCAATCATTATAGTGCTTTGTGTACTCTTGCAGTATGTATACTATGAGTGAGAGAGACAGAGATTATCATTATTATTATTATTATTATTATTATGTACAGATTAAAAAATAAATATGCAGCAGAGGAGGGTCGGGTGGTCCTGGCACAGTCACTCCGCGAGGGGTCATCATAAATTACTATTATTATTATTATTATTATTATTATTATTGAAACTTACGCGAAGAAGAAACATTTCAGTTAAGCCCTAAACAATATCAAGTTGGCTATTGACACAACACAGAAAACAAATCAAGGTTGCATTTTATGACATAAGCCTATAGAGGATAACTCCAGTTGTGACATGTCCCCACCTCAAACACACCATCCACCCATCCCAACCTCTAGCGCCATCTCCATTGTCAGAGGATACCCAACTTTGATATGGCTCAGGTCTAAGAATCATCAATAAATTTCAAACTGCTCTGTATAGCTGGATTCTTCTAATCTGTTGGATTTTGGTCCGTGAGTAGTAATTTCACCCCAAAACTTGTAACCCATTACCGTAATTAAAGCAACTTTAAGATTCACTTTGAGCCAACAATGTGTATTCTGTACGAAACCTAACCTTTACTTCCCCTTTTTTACGGTGCAAAGACACCAAAAACTGTGAACAGGAGCGAGACGTGGCCTTGACCAATCACAATCAGGAGCCGAACGCCAACATCTACATCCCCCGGTGTCAGGCAGACGGGAAGTGGAGCAAGGCACAGTGCCACAAGGCTACCCAGTACTGCTGGTGTGTGGAGGAAGAAACCGGCATGCCCATACCTGGAACCTCCACTCATACCGTGGAACCCAACTGCTCCATCACTGAAGACAGACCCATGAAAGGTTGGACAACTTTGTAACTAGACTTTTGTCAAGACCCTAGCTAATAATTGTTAAATTGCGTAAATGTATCATGTACAGGCAGTGACAGATTATTTCAAACTATGACGTTGCCTTTCCTAGATGTCTTAATCAGAGAAGAGCACAGGCGGATCCAATGGGGGGTGGAAATGCAGGCGGTGTGCACCCCATTTTTCAGTTCAATATTATTGGTTAAACGTATTAAATGGAAAAGTCGTCAGTGTCCACCCCCTTTTTTCGAAATCACATCATCCCCCACCTCCAAAATCCTGTAACCGCCAAGGAAGAGTGTCGCAGGGGAGGACGATGTTTAGAACTACACTACCGGACCGCCACTGTAAAATGATGCTAGGCTGCATCAAAACAAGAATTCTTCAGAAGGTCAGAATGTGTCACTGACACATCAGTATCCAGACCCCCATGTTATGAACTTCAGTACATTTTGTAAAGGTACAATGGAATTTAAGATGGGGTTATGCTTGGCCTTATTTAAGATGTTGTGTAAATTTGAGAGGGTTTGTAAAATGGCATAAAATGTCAAAACATGGATTAAGATGTTTAAGGAGTCATAAAGATAAGCATCCTCTCCCCGACAGGTGTGACAGCTTGCAAGCCGCGACGCATATCACCCCTGTCACAATGAGCCACCTTTTGTGAACTCAAGCT
>JAUELE010042054.1:0-15983 GCA_031471655.1 Diodora aspera
AGAAATTACCTGTATATTTCAAGTTTGCTTATAGATATCAGTTAGCCGCTGCTTGCCAATACACAGAAACCACTGTTCATCACCTAAATCCTGATACAAACATACATATAACAATCTGACATCAGATACCCAATTGTGTTTGCCTCTATCATTCAAATACTTTAAAGCTTTATAACATTGGTGAGGATTATATTGTACACTTTCCATACGTAATAATTTGAACCAATAGCTGATGAAAGGTAGTTAACAGATAATGTGGAGATTGGGACGGCCTGTTTCATCTAAAATAGCTTTCTTGGATGCGTATTTACCAACACCAAGAAAACGTTTAAAATATGAAGTCTCAATCACATCCTGATATTACACACCTCACAGTTCTGATGCATATAAAAGAATAAGTTCAAGGTTACTATCATAAATGTTACATACAGTGGTAAAGGATAAGTGTATAATTTTCTTGTACAATAAATGTAATTGATAAAAAAAAACGTTGATTCTTTAATGGATACCGTTTTACAGGCAGCAGACCAGACAAGTCGGGAGGAAGATACAAGTCCAAGATATGTATAATAAGTTGCGGTATTCAGTAGTTTACACCCACATTTCATTCTTTTTCAACACACCACCATTTCTAAATACAATGACATTTGTGTTTTCAAGGTTCACTTTTAATCACGACGGTCTTCTTACAGAATGATTCCAATACATTAAGTTGTTTTTGAAGATTAACTACAGTATCAGAGACAAGTGCAAAGTCATAAGCATACAGCAATAACATAACATCTTTAATATCTTGCGATAGAAATAGGCCTCTGGGAATTTCTTTGTACAGTTCTCGTACAAGTTCACTTATAAACAGGATAAACAGAACAGGACTTTAAATGCAGCCTTGACGGACTCCCGTTAGCGTATCGAAACACTTTTCCATGACAACCTTTAATTAACTGTAAAAATAATAGCTTCTGTCTATCAACATAATCAAAGGCTTTGTTAACATCTATATATGCACAGTAGAAGCGACCTTTCGGTCTAGATAAATACTTAGTACAAAGAGCATATAATTTGAACATGTTATAGTTTGGACGGAAACCAGCTTGCGATTCTGACAATAGATCATGTACATATATCCAGGTTCTAAGCCTCTTTTCTGAAATATATGTAAACAGTTTCCCAACAGAATCTAACAGTGAAATACCCCTGTAATTATTTGGGTTACTTTGAACTCCAGACTTCAGTAGTGATAATATTATGCCAGTATTCCATGCTTCTGGGAAGGTGCTGTTGTCAACATTTTTCGCATGAATGACTTAAAACGCCCAGAAGGTGGCATTTCGACATGGATGTCGAGTATATAATTATAAAGCATCTTCAACTTCATCTGGTCATTGAGGTGGAGGTTCAACAGCTTCATCATCAACTGTTATTACTCGATGTGAACCTGAGCAATAAGGTGGAGGTTCAACAGTTTCATCATCAACTGTCATTACTCGATGTGAACCTGAGCATTGAGGTGGAGGTTTAACAGCTTCATCATCAACTGTTATTACTCGATGTGAACCTGAGCATTGAGGTGGAGGTTCAACAGTTTCATCATCAACTGGTATTACTCGATGTGAACCTGAGCATTGAGGTGGAGGTTCAACAGTTGCATCATCAACTGTTATTAGTCGATGTGAACCTGAGCATTGAGGTTCAACAACTTCATCATCAACTGTTATTAGTCAATGTGAACCTGAGCATTGATGAAGATGTCCAACAGTGTCATCATCAACTGTTATCAGTCGATTTGAACCTGAGCATTGAGGAAGAGGTCCAACAGTTTCATCATCAACTGTTATCAGTCGATTTGAACCTGTGCATTGAGATGGAGGTTCAAAAGCTTCATCATCAACTGTTATTACTCCATGTGAACCTGAGCATTGAGGTGGAGGTTCAACAGTTTCATCATCAACTGTTATTACTAGATGTAAATGCAAACACCTGCAAACGCAGTGAGATGTCTTGAAACGTGTACATACAATTTAATGTCAAAACCTTGGTATCCCCTGTATCTTGTGGCAACTGTCACAGATACATTTGTATTGCTCTCTATTGACAATTATGTGTCATTTGCAGTTTGACCGAGAGACAAGAAAACAGATAAATGAACAGAGAAGTTAAGGCAACATATATCTTTTGCAGTCGTCTTAAGTGTCAATGTGTAGTGATGGAACGACTAGTGGTCAGTAACTGCGTAATTTACGAAACGTTCCTACGTTGCCAGACGTGGATATCATTCGTACACGTCAGAAGTGAGTGATATTTGCTGTAAGATTGCACAGACAATCAAATTCAGTCATTTCTTTTTTCTTAAATGAGATCTCGACATTTGGTAACCTTGGTATTGGCACACTAAAATCTGTTTCTTTTCTATCTGACGTTGTATTGACTACTTAATACAGATACAATATCCTATTACAGACAACAATTCACACCTCAGTGATTAAACGTTGAATTAAAGAGCCACTTCGCAGACTTAATATGCTTAATATGGAAAAGAAACACAATTTGGCGTGTGTCTATCAATTTGTTATGCTACGTTTGTCCAAGTTCCCGCGATCCTGTTTTTGCTTCATTTGACATTGATTTCTACAATCTCAAAGAGAAGCAGCAGAGAATGTCAATGAATTCTAAGCTATCTCCGTCTCTGCCGGATGGTATCCGGAAAAGATATATATCATCATCAGACTCGCTCTGTCAATTAGAGAAATAGTCATAGACGTGCAATTAAGATACACATTACTCATTGGTTCAGTTGAGAAAACCTTATTGCCATGTTCTTACAAAAGATACAATAAGCATAGAAATGTGTCCATTGTCGGCATCAAACACACACACACACACACACACACACAACCTGTCACCTGTCACGACTCATTTCAGTTGGGCGTACAAAAGTACGGAGTATCAAGTATGGAGTGTGTGAACCAAATGACTGATCTGAGAAAGACAAGGAAGCGACATTGGTGTATGTCACTGGACACCAATTACATGTACACTCACACACACACACACATGACCTACACTACGGTTGTGATAGCGTTTACACGGCCAGAGGGTAGAAACTGTTGTTGAAGCGTGTGGTGCTTGATTTATATCATCATCGAACTCGCTCTGTCAATTAGAGTCATAGACGTGCAGTTAAGATACACCTTACTCATTGGTTCAGTTAAGAATACTTTATTGCCATTTGCTTACGAAAGATACAATAAGCATAGAAATGTGTCCATTGTCGGCATCAAACACACACACACACGACCTGTCACGCTCAAACGACTCATGTCAGTTAGGAATACAAAACAACGGAGTGTTAAATATGGAGTATTTGAGAGAATGACTGAACTGAGAAAGGCAAGATAGTGACATTAGTGCCTCAGTAATCGGACTCCAAATACACTCACCACACGCACACATACCTAGCTTAATGTGCCGGCATCTGAGGTTATTCTCTATGTACATTATGAGATTACATTAAGTTATGTTATGTACATAAAGTGTCTATAAGATTACAGAGAAGTGCTACGAACAAAGGCGATTGCATGACCCATACCATGGTTTTGACAGCGCGTTCACTGCCTGAGGTCGGAACTGTTGTTAAAGAGTGTGGTGCGTGATTTCAAGGCACTGTAACAGCGTCGAGAGGGAAGTACATTGAAGAGGTTGTACGAGGGATGTGTTGAATCTCATTCGATTGTATTAGGCCGTTTAACCAGTCGTTGATCGTGTAGACTATCAAGCGGCATTCTTTTTCCGATTATTCCGAAGCTGTTTAACGATGGTGTTCAGCGTGTGCTTGTCACGTGCAGAAACACTGCCAAACCAAACCATGATGGAATAGTTGAGGACGCTGCTCTGTGCAAATGTTCCCCGATCTGGCTGTTTACCCAGAACACCCTCAGGCGCCTGACAAAACAAAGCCAATGTTGAGTTCTTCTTAACAATGTTTTCTGTATTTAGCCCGTTTTAAATCACATGAAATGCGTAATTCCTATCTTCTATGCTTGACACTAACCATACCTTCTGCTGAAGAGTGTGTGGTGTCTGTCTGAAGCACGTTTAAGTGTTGTCAGACGTATTGCTTGTCTCTTATTGGGTATTAAACCCTAACTCTCTACTTTGATACTTTTAATTAATGATGTCACTTTCCTACGTTAATACGTGCCATCTAGGCATAGATCCATATGTTTTTATTAAACAATAATTATTCAAAAATGCATATCAAACAGTCAAACATCTAGCATTTAATTGCTATTCTGTCATCTATCATTTCTGCAAAGTGACAGGGAAAGTTATATCATGTTTGAAGTGTGTATGCACAACAGACACTACTAAACTCTTCACAAAAAAAGTAGGGAATATTGTAATTTCAAGGTTAATAACAAAATAATGATGTTGGTTTGGATCCAATCACCGACTGCAATGAAGCTAACATGAATTCCTCTACAACAGAGCACCAAAAATGCAGTCAATGGCGCCTGAAAATACCGAACACGTGACCGGGGTGCATGTTCGAATTTGACACTTTAGAGAAAGGTTATCTGCTCCCTTTTAATCGAGGTTCTTTCATTCTGATAGCTTCTGACTGTAATATTTTGTTGATTTTGTTTATCTGAGACATCCTTTGATTGTGTTTTCGCAATGCGACGTGCTGAAGGTCTACGAGCAATTGATATGCTTGAAACTGGCAGCCGTCAGTTTGAGGTTGCCAATTTCTTCAATGTTTCCAAGTCTGTGATTATCAGATTATGGAATAGGTATAACCAAACTCATAATGTTGATGATCGCAGCCGTTCACGGCGTTCACTGTCAACAACAAGAACCCAGGATAGATTGATTCGTACCCCGGCTCTAAGAAAAAGCACTCACACAGCAAATCAGATCCTGCATCAGGCTACTGATGTCCGCGTGACAGATCAGACGATTAGAAATCATCTACACGATGCCCCTCTTCATGCTAGACGGCCTCGTATAGTGCCGCCATTTACCAACCGCCGCGTACACATTACCAATAGACGCGAATGATGTACACAACGCAGGAACTGGGAAAATCGTCGGTGGTCACGTGTATTGTTCTCAGTAAAGTCTCGGTACACTCAAGACTCCCTTGATAGGCGTGGTCGCATCTGGCGACGCCGTAACGACATATTGTTGATGGATCGGTTATGGTGCGGTTTGGGATCACTATGACTAACCGAACCCAACTTCATATCGTGCAAGGAAGACTCACTGGCCGGTACTATCAGGACAACATACTGACGCCCTATGTTGTCCCGTTTGCACGACGTGAGGGGCGCCGTGTTGTCTTTCAGGACGACAACGCTCGTCCATCGTGCAAGAATAGTCAATGACTACCCTCAACGGCACAATAGCCATTGGATGCCCTGCCAGCAATGAACCCTGACCTTCCAACCATTGAAAATGTCTGGAACATCTTTGGCCGACGTGCGCGTCTATGTGAAAGCCCACCAGCCAAGTTAGAGGAACTTGTCTAGACGTTGGTGGAAGAATGGGACAAACTGCTGCATGTATTTACCATCGGTAGACTCATACGCACCATGTCTAAACGAATCAATGAGCATTACGCACTATTGACGCAAAATGTCAACTTTCAATTTCCGTTTATTACCCATTCCTTCTTTCACGGACCATGACAGCCAGAGAAACTGTTTAGGTAATGACATACCGAGTGAATTGTTTACTCAATTCCTTCTTTGTAAAGATACAATTAGTTCGGGACCAATAATCATTATCATTAGTTTGTTACTGACCTTGCAATTTCAGTATCCCCTACATTTGTTTAAGAGTATATGTGTGGTTATCAATATCATGCTGATGAAAGTAATGGACTGTTTGACAAGATGTGTTACCGAGAGAAGTCATAACGCACCAACACATCCGGGATAATAATTTTCGGTCTGAGGTGTTCAGAAGACGAGTCCTTTGTACAGTCGTGTACATGTTCGGCAACAAGAGACTCATTAGCAGTAGCAAGACGACTGAGCATTGATCGACATGTTCAGGGTCGCCTTGGCTCATGCTGTGTCGACCATGTGCTAGTTATGGATTAACAGTTTACAAATTGCTTTGCTTCTGGAAGCTTTGCTTTAGACTGCAACAAATGCTCTTTTTTGTCCGTCCGTAGAAACCACATATCATGCCTGTGCAAGTAATCTTTAATATACCTCAAGATCCACATAGTATGCCTTGTGCAAGTGTTTTGTCTGTCCGTCCAGATCCCATAGAATGATCTTTGCAGGCAAGGGCACTGAGACAACAGTCTATTATGTCAAAGAGTTACAGTAGTTCCTTGAGACTTGCCGTTGGGTTTCGTTACACTATAAATTTGAAGCTCTGAATGGTCCATTGTTATATTTAGATTCTGAATAATAATCAACGTATGAGCGCAGGAAACAAAAATACGTAGGTAATTCAATCTCAGTTAAAACAAATTATGTTGCACTCGACCATTTCCGAAACTGTCACTGAATATTTCACTGTCATATGGGCTCGAAAACTTGCTGAACTTGGTTTTTAACTGAGTGGCTGAGTGGTCTTCATTGCTCATCTTTAGTGCCGCAGATGGGTGCCTAACACCGAGGGCGCGGGGTTTGAATCTAGGACGGGACTCAACCGCAAACAGCAGCAGAATAGCTACTTTTTCAAGGAAATTTAATCTCTTATAAAACAACTGCTGCTGTAATGTATCATAGTTTCGTTTCTGTACAACTATGATATAACACCACAATCTAGGAACTTCGAGAACAATCATGGATGCATGAAACTGACTCTTACGCAGACAGCGTACTGAAGTGTTGAAACATACGACAACGCGTTAAACTTTGAAGTCCTCTTAAACCTTTTCCAGTGTTGCCAGAGCGACGTTTTAGTGTAAACCTGAACCAAGCACTTAACCAGACAGAATGTCCACAAGAAACACATCTCCATTGTGTTGATGGCGTGTTTGTTTAATGAAGTTATGGGCGTCACAATTCAAAAGGTGGATATTGAAGAGACGCTTGACGAGAACTGAAACCGACTTCAACACATGAATCCACTTCGACCGTAATACTGGTGTCCTGGAGCACATAGGTAGTCTGACACTTTCAATTTTAAAAACCCTCGAATAGGAGCATTCATGGGACATGGCTCGTTACAATACACTATGACTTGCAAAACGTAAATTAAAAAGGACACATGCAGAAGGACGCACACTCCTGCCATTAGAATCTCCAGAACTCGACACAGGACTATGTGTTTGAAATTCTGAATAATGGGTGTTTGCTTTACGGAAAGGTTTTCACACTACAGGTACTACATCTCAGCGTAGTGTAGTGATGGTATTTCGCATCTTGTCAAAATATGTTATTGATCAAATGATGCACTGTACAGTTTGCAACATTTCACCTATGGTGTGACTTTTCAGTTCACACAAAATTATGTATGGCAACATGAACATAAGGGGGTCTTAACTCTTTGATGTTGTGGTTCGCATGGATTATTTTAATAATAAGTAGATTTTATAGCGCATGAACTTCACATCCAGGCACAGGTTAAAACTCCAACGTTAGAAGACAGTTCTGATGGTACATGTACATGTGGGGCCTTGAACCTTTGGTAAAGCGGTTTGCTAGCTGAACCTGTTACCTTAAGCAGTTTCCAAATTTATGAATTTTTCAATTACATTTTGGTAGCAATTTCCAAATTTGCTAATTCTAACTTTATCAAAAATCACACATTTCCAAGAATGTGAACGCATAAAAAATTATGTTTTTCAGTTCAAAATTGTAAATGTTTCACCGTGTTTCGAGACATGGAGAGTGTTGCAGATGTTCTCAGATGGCTTGGTAGAGAGTTCCACTATTTCAATGATACATTAAAACTAATGATGTCTCAGTGGGATGGCGGCAAGCTAGTGAGCCAGAAAAAAAACAAAAATGCATTATATAATGTTTATTTCTGATAAAAGACTGCGCAGTGCGATCTGACGACTCTTCAGAGAAGCAGCCTGGTTAAGCGATAGTACATAATAAATATAAATCAGAAACTACAAGCTTCGTTTTGTGCTTTCCCTGTGATATTGGGACAGCAAACACTCAGTTGAGTGAGTTAGTATTTTTATTCAGATGAGTTACGTAAGAGTACCGGAAGCAAATGTAAAGAAAGTTTAGCCCCCCTCCCCTGTATTCTCTGGGTCACTGTTGCTCCGTTGCATTTGTGACTCTTTTCTGAGAATTATCTTCAGCAGGTGTACATATACTCGTTCTCATTATTATTGTCATCCCCTGTGGAGTTCTTTAATTGTCATGTTAACAGTTTTATGGTGATAATATCATGGAGAAACTTCATGGATCTTTGGGCCCGTGGGGCCCAATTGGAGCTACTTTTCCTGGGGCCCAGTTGACAGCCCAAACTACATAGACCCCAAGTATACTAAGCAGGGGGGGGGGCACCGTTTGGCATGGAGTCCAAGTTAAGGTTAAAAAGGACAGAGATCCTGAGTAAAAGTAAAAACAAACGAATGGGGCCCAATTGCCGGGGCCCCGTAGACGTGGGGCTAAAT
The DNA here is from genome assembly GCA_031471655.1 of Diodora aspera. NCBI lineage: Eukaryota > Metazoa > Mollusca > Gastropoda > Lepetellida > Fissurellidae > Diodora > Diodora aspera. The sequence continues at coordinate 8,600 of JAUELE010042054.1, forward strand.
CCATTCTCCAAATAGTGGTAAGCGGGAGGGACAATAATAGCATGAGCATATAATACAGAAAAATCTTATCGGGGGTGGCTCGTTAATTACGTTGGCTTCTGTACACGCAATAGTCTTTAGTGATTCAGTGACACATCCGTCTAACAACAATAATAATGTTCAGTCTTACATAGCGCTAAATCCAGCCTTGTATAGCTTGCTCAAAGCGCTCGGCATTATTACCCTGGTGTAACCCAAACAGCCTCTAGACGCTAGAAGGTTAACAACACTCCTGATGGAGGACTGTACACAGTTTCAGGTGGGTCGACTGAGGCAATTTACGAGTAAAGCCCCTTGCTCAAGGTGACACAACTGACATTGCCAGCGTCTCAGTGCGAGGCAGGGACGAACCATTAAAGGCCTGGAAGCTTTCAACGTCAGCCGATCATCCATCCAGCTACTCTCCGGGCTCGACATTGCTTAACTTGGCAAGTGCATGACCTCCGTGCAGCAGTTTGATTGTTAGTCCAAATGGTTTTCAAATTTGCATTATACACACATGCCTTATAGGTCTCTTCTACTCAATATTTAATATCTGTTGTAAGTGAACACCTACCTTTATAGTAAATATGTAATGTTTAAGTCCGTTGTGACAATACACCTAACAGTATAGAAACGGATAAATTGTATTGACAATGAATATGTTTTGATTGTTACATTTACATTCTGGCAACAAATTCACATACGTAGAGACACGAGTAAATATCAAACCTTTAGGTTAATGTATCAGGCTTATTTAATGGTTATGATATACAATAGAACCAAGATGCTAATGCATGAATGTGATAAAACTGATAACGTTATTAACATGGGTTTTTTTAAATTTCCTTGAACATTCAGTCACTTTGAGATGTACACACGTCCAAGAACAGCAGCTTGATGATTAATACAAGTCCTGTAAACAAAAACAGTTGGATAATTGCCACACTTGAAGTCTAGTATAAAGACGTGAGTTGTATCAAGTATCTGTAACGGTGGTCTTAATCCTGCTGATATCTGTAACTTCGGATTCCCCCACACGACATCGTGGACCACTGCAAGCAGAATGTGATCGATTATGAAATATGAAAATGTTTACATTAATAACTACATGTATGTATATGCACAATGTACAATATTTTTGTTAACGAAAAACATTAAATAGGTACATTGTATTAAATACATGGTATATTGTTCATTTATATGCTTACAATTTTATCATGGTCGTCGGATTAAATTTTAGACGACCTGTAATACAGAAGTAATAGTAAACAAATTAACTCAAGCATGCACATTTAAGACTAGATATATGTGCATTTGTCAGTGGCATTTAGAAGCATTGCAGTGTACAAATATGTTATAAACTAACGATCAACAGAAAGTCCACGCATTTGTTTTGGGGAATGATAAAGAGGCAAAACCAGAAAGTGATAGAAACCTTTTACTTCGCAGGTATAATCAGTTTACGAGATGTAAAGCGTGATGTACACAATAATCACCATTAAAGAGACGTCAAAGTTGCACCGTGTTAAAAGCATGCCTTTCCTATCCTATCAAGTCGTTCTATACCACACATTGCTTTCCCGATTTCATTTACGCCAAGATTCACGAAGAATTATGGATAAACGAAAGGGATTTCCCAGGGTGACTTGTGGCTATAAGTAGATCTGGAATCGACACTCACATTGTGATGATATCAGAACCTGATTCTTGGGTACAACGGCGCTTCCGCTACATCTATAATATAGCGAATTCGCATTGAAAGCAATAAAAACAGGCTGATGACGTCACCAGATGTGTGTTTGACTTAAGTAACAAAATGGAGGGCAGTATGGTTCGCACTTGATAAAGGCTCGTTATCGTTTGTCCACAACAAATTTAGAATGTCATTGTTATATTTGGAAAAGACGTGTGTTATACAAAAATGCGATTTGAAGGTGTGTATGGCTTTTATGTGTTGTTTGAGATGCAACGTTAATAATGCCCTTTAAGTGTCAACAGGATCGTTCAAAAGTAGTATTTGGGAAAACTTGTTTTACTATGAATCATCATCGGTATACATTCTTAAGATCGTCAGTTTGGTTGTACGATTTTATTCTTGGCATGCAACGGTTCACCTCAACTGTTTATATACATGTATTATAAAACAAATGTCACAAGTTTTTAATAGGCATATTCAGCACCTAAGATAGATCTATCTATCTATCTATCTATCTATCTATCTATGTATCTATCTATCTATCTGTGTATATATCTATATATCTATCTATCTATCCTATCTATCTATCTGGAGCGCGGGATAGCGCAGTGGTTAGCGCGTCGGCCCTGCAATCTGCCCGCCCGGGCATCCCTCTTTCAGTCCGGAGAGACAGGAGCCCCGACACCGACGTGATGTTCGTGAGACCGTGGTGAAAGATTGCCAACACCACGTACAACTTCGAATCGCTCACTATATATTTATCTATGTCAAACAGCATCACAAATAAACACATTAAAAACAACAGATGTGATTGTGTGCTTCTGAACTCCTTTGCAACCAAGTATTTTGCCTGTGCTTCCAAAACATTCAATCCTATTTGTTTGAAGTGCGAGGACAACACCTACGAGAGGTGGCTAATGGGCAAATGCCAGGCAGACAATACTAATGCCATCACAGCTGTTGGGAAAACCGTTTCAACAACACAAACAATATAGAACGTTGCTACACCAAGCCAATCTCTCACCTCAGATGAAATCTTAAAACAAAACAACATTTCGTAGTTGTTAGCCTCATGCGGATGAAATAGGCAGGCAGCAAAATATAACTGAGTCTCTACTTTTTATAAATAAATAATAATAGCCTATATAATAATGTTGGTGAGGACCACCACACCGTTACACCAAAAGAAAGTTTTCTATGAAATAATAATGAAACTAAACTCTCGGATGACAGCATCTGTCAGATCTTTTATAAACGAAATAATGTTATGTTCTTACGTCGTTTGCGAAGTTAACTTTTTGAATCAACACACTCGGTGCCAATCGTCAGGAAATACATGTCGATCGGGTGATTATAAACTGCAGAATGTCAATACAAATAGAAAGGAAATGAATTCGGCATCATTTGGAATTACATTCCCCCAAATAGAAGCAATCTACGTGGAGTGACGTTGAGCCTTATGCGGCATCCCAAAGTAGAATAGTCTTGTCCTATACTTTTGGTTGTCAAGTTCGCAAAATTATTGCTAGACATGGAAATAAGGGATGTGTGCTTCTATGGGTCCAGACATGTTCAATGTGCCTCCTAACATATAAGCCTTATATTCATAGGCACAATAACACGTGCAAAGAACAAATCTTAATAATACCTTCCGGACATTTCATTGTATGGAGGAAGAATCACAGCATTACTACATATACCACATTTGAATGTCCATGTCTATTAAGGGATCCATAAAGTTATTTGCAGTTAATAAATGTATTTGTTTTATACCGAATGTGTTTGCGTTGGACGGAAATGCAGAAAAAAACCAATAAATGCACACTTTACAGTTTTCTTAGCTTCGATGATGTATATATGAACAAAGGTTATGTATGTATATAAAAGTATCCTGAACGTAAACCTAAATCTAAACTTAAAACGTAAATATTATATCCTGGAACGTAAACGTTGAATTTACTCACTTTTTAGAGGAAAGTGGCTCGAGTTCATCTGCAAATATGAATAATACAGATTATATAAAAGGTTCCATTTTAGACAAAACTAGTTCATCATAACTTTAAAGTAGCAGTTGCAGCCTAAATAGCACACCATTGAACCAATTTCTCCTTTGGTTTCGTATAGAGAAGTTGGGGTTTACTATAAGCTCATTTAGCATCAATGAATCAAAGTAAGTGTTTCTTTGATGCAAAGGGATTGGCATCTTTGTTTTCACAGTTCTTCCATCAATTAACTGTAACCATCGTTACTGGGGAATTACTGATGACAAAGACGAACGACGATGGACTGCAGGATGTTGAGACATTTAATGACGACGATGATGATGCCAAACAATACATTACAAATGTGCACATGACAAGTCCAGCAACGGATAGTCCAGTCGCGGTTTTCCAAGTCGATCTATCCTGACTCTGGCTCGATTGCTCGATTGTCAATAAAACATAAACAACAGGTTTAGGTAAGTTATTTATAAGACATGGAAAACATTGGTTGACGTTGAACATGTAGATGAATTACTTGGGATCAGGAAGCTTGGGGAACAAAATGTTGTAAACAATGACACTGTACAGCCTGAGGACATGATAAGTTTTAAAAAAAGAAGAGAATTTACTTCATAATTGCAATGATGGCCACTGTCACAATACCGTAAAGGATAAGAAAAACATGCTAGTTTTGTAAGGTGAATTTAGATGAAGGGTTGCATTGTCAGAACGCTTATGAAAGCATTCTGGAGACGTGGCCATGTTCGCCAGTATAGCGTTACTGCTGGATGCACATTAGATCTGCTTGCTTCTCGCCAAAGCGAGACTTCATGTTACAGAATGTGATCCAATACGACCTATTCTGAAAAAGTACGTTACGTTATTTCTTAAATACTTAAGTCATGATTGCCACTCTTATAATTATGCAAACACGCACTTTGCTGCAGTATCTAGCGACTGATGCGTTACGAGGTGGAAGTATCACACAGCCTTATATCCCTTTAGTCATTCCATTATCCACAAAACAGGTTTGTGTTATCAGTCCTTGGCAACTGACAGATCAGGTTTAGATCTTGATTTAGATAAGTTTAATCTTCATTTCATTTAAACTAGTAAAATATGTTGTTGTATTTGCCTGCAGGGAATGCAGTTGGTAAAAGTTATTGATAATCCAATAGTATTTCAAACATATAGCCAGTTGCTGAACTCATACATTGTTATACTGTTGTGCTGTATGTTCTCATCGCACCCATGTTAAGTTGAACACACACATGTAGAGATAAATATAGCTGCCAGTTATTGAAGCCTTAAATTGTTATACTACTGTGCTGTATGTTCTCATCGCAGCCATATTATGTTGAACACACACCTGTAGCGATAAATATACCTGCCAGTTACTGAAGCCTAACATTGTTATATTACTGTGCTGTATGTTCTCATCGCACCCATATTATGTTGAACACACACATGTAGAGATACATATACCTGCTAGTTACTGAAACCTTAAATTGTTATACTACTATGATGTATGTTCTCAACACACCCATGTTAAGTTGAACACACACATGTAGAGATAAATATAGCAGCCAGTTATTGAAGCCTTAAATTGTTATACTACTGTGATGTATGTTCTCATCGCACCCATATTATGTTGAACAAACAAAAACACATTTATAGATAAATACACCAGGCAGCTAGTTAGTCCATTATTTGTTACGCTGTTGTGTTTTATGTTCTCATCTTATCCATGTTATATTGTACACACATTTAGAGAGATAAATGTATACCAGTAAGTTATTGAGCTCATTGTCACAATGTGTATGGTCTTGCCTCATTCGCGTTATTTTGAACACATTTAGAGATAAATATACCTGTTAGTTACATAGGTCATAAACTGTCACAATGTTGTGCGTATGTTCTCATCTGAGAATGTTATGAAAGCCTGTTTCTGGATGAATGATAAATAAGAAGCCAATGAGCTTAAATGTTACCTGAATCCAAACTATACTAAAGATTCCCTTTTCTAAACTCAAACACAGGTTTATGATATGATTCGGTATCATTTGGGGGCAAATCAGAAGACAGTGAGAGTGAAGTGCAGGACCCTGTTTCACAAAGCGACCTTAAACTCTTATGATCAACTTTTTAAACCAAGTTTTAACCATCATTTCAGTTGACAAAATAACTTACAGCTGTACAACATGTCATGAAATCACTCCTAGGTTGTTTTGAGAAATATGGACAAATGTGTGACACATGTTTGTTTTAAAAATAACCAAGTCGCTAAGATTGATCTTAACTAAGATCGCTTTGTGAAACAGGGCCTGTTTATTGGTGTATTATATGTGGTAAGAGTAGTTACTGTGCAAAATATGTAGGTACTGCATATTGTTTGAAAACACCACGCCTAGTCTTTAAAACTCGGTTGGCATTTATGATCCTGTTACTGTGAAGTATTTATTAATTAAATCGATTTGTCAAGAAAAGGGACTACGGCCATGGACATTTTTTTCTGATGAAAGTAATGGCAGGATTGCTACGTCAACGCATCCCTAATGTTGTCAAGAGATGTCCGTTAACACCGCCTGAAGAAGCAGCAAGCATATGCTCATGAGAGTGCCATTATTAGCATCAACATGCTTAGCAGGAAGATTTTAAGAATGACAAAAGACTGAAGGGACGGGCCTTGGGCATGGCAATCTATGTTCCAGCTAATTCTATCTGCGCTCGGGTGAAACAGGTTCATGTCAATTGGAATCTGCTGTAACAACAATGCATGGACGTGTTTAGGCACATGCCAATCATAATCTAAATGAAGTGATGACACGCTCTGCAGTCTTGGCCATAACTTGTAAATGTTTATAATAATACCAAGTCGATTATATCCTCTAACAAGCAAACATCTCCTTGCCAACTCTCACCTTTTCAATGGGGCCATAATACTAACAATTTCCTACCGTTTAGGCAACATTATTCTCCGTGCGTCAAATAAGTATATCGACTTTGCACGTTAAACATTAAGCTCCCTACCAACCTCCGTCCGGACCCTCTCCTTTAAAATGAGGTCAAAATACTTACACTCTTCCCCCTCCCTTTAGGCAACATATTTTCCCGTGCCCAAATACCTTGTATGTGTGAAAACTTGTTCAGGTTCGAAAATAAAGAGGATATATTGGTTTTATGGGAAATGCAATTTCACATGGAATGAATGCTGCATTTGAACAAGTCCTGTCTAGTATAATAAGCAATATTAATGTATGTTACGGTTTTACGGTAACACCTTTATATGCTATATCAGTGATCTGGACAAATTCCAATATTACCCTGAGAAATATACTTTCTTATTGAGATGAAATAATGAATTGTCAATGAATATTTGCGACATTTAATGAATTGAGACTTGGCATTTTTAACTGAACACAAACATTATATCTCAAGCGCCTTGACAACAAAACTCGTATGGGATTTCGAATGTGAGTGATCCTGCTTTACGGAATCAGCATGCTGGCCAGATGGCAACATGCCCATTAAAGCGCCTTTCCCACATACATGAATTTCGCAACGGTAGAGCATCATTTTCGCAATGCTCAATGGCATCGAGAACATGATGGATCGTGTTCAACCGTAGTGATTCTTTACGCTAGTATAGAGCGCTACGAAATTTATTTTTTAAAATTCATAAGGC
>JAUELE010042165.1:0-25773 GCA_031471655.1 Diodora aspera
ACAAATTAGTCATTTTTTTTGAAATTACATTTTGTGAATTTTCTTTTTGACTCAGTATATATATATATATATATATATATATATATATATATATATATGCCTGTAACCCCAAAAAGCACGATAAATGACCCGATTCACTCGCGATCTTTGCCACGAAACACTGCTGATCTTACTTATTTGGCTCTGCAACATAATGTGCAACACCTCATCTGCTTACCTGGGCCTGTATGGATGAGAAGGAAGTGACGTACTTTGAAAGTAAGCTTGACTTCGGAAGTAACTACTCTCTAAGAACTCCGGCGAGTCATTATAGATCTACTACGGCGCTACTTCGGTCCCATGCACACCGAAGTAGGGCCGTTACTTCAGAAGTAGCCAGTTACTTCCGAAGTAGACGCGTACTTCCATCTCAAGCATACGGGCCATGCATGTTGCATTTATTCAAAATGTTTCGCTGTCGCACGCCAACCTCGTTTCAAAACAGCCCCAATTGACGCTCAGTACTCCGCCTCCATTTTAACTTCAACGCGACACGGCCTTGACCTCACTTCCGATGAACCGCAGTGAATGGTTAGTTCTATTAATATCAATAGTCGGGGAAAATATAATAGTTCGTCGGGGAAATTTTCGGAGAAAGTGTGTGTATTATATGGTGTGATTTGAAAATGTGTGTATTTGTCGGGGATTTCAGACCCCTTGTCCGGGACCTCAGCCCCCACATCTGGGAATTTCTGGCGCCCCCCCCCCTGGGTGATCGCCTGGCTTTGAAAAGTTTCATCCCACTGAGACACTGACTATGTCAGCTGTGTCACCAGGGCATGTGGCTTTGCTTCTGAATTGTCTTAGTGCATCCAGCTGACCTGGATTGGGTACGTGGTCGGAAAGAGATGTTAACCTGAATGTTAATCTTCTTGCGCTACAACTGGCGACTCAGGTTGTATACTAACCGGATGTTGAGAAGTGCTGTGGATTGTTCGTTGTGCCAGAGACCAGGGTAACAATAATTGTAGCCCTTTGAGAATACATTTGTGTATGGATCTAGCGTGATATAAATACTCACAAACATTACCAATATAACAATGGTTTATAAACTGCCGGCCAAAAGAAACGATACCAATATTTTGAGAAATTACTGAATAAATTCACAAATACGTTGGATATGCAAGAGATATCCCTTCAAGATTATGAAGTTTTATCAACGATATGATGTAAATCAAATTACACTCGTTGAAATCCTGTTGATCAGCTATGACAGAAAGACGTAAAGGAAAATAACTGAAATCATTTGGTATCGTTTCTTTTGCCCGGCAGTATATTTTCTGCCACATACATGAACTTCTTTGGACTATGCCCTATAGAGTATTGACCATGTAAATGTATCCATTCGTTAAAAGCCTTGAATTAATAATTGATTTATTTGTTGAGAGCCAAGCTGTATATGTTTCTGCTTTCCGTTATCTGAAATGAAATATAGAACTTAACATGAATAGTTAAACAGTCATCAGTAGTTTCCTCGACGAATGTCAAACAGCAGTATGTCTTTAACGTTATTTATTGGTTTACGGATCGATGCAAGGCAGATACATATCAACGTCGTAGAGCCAGCAACATGTGAAGAAACTAAGAAGATACATTGCTCCGCATCCTTTCAGCCAGTTGGACGACGGTTTAAGGTGAGTCCAGGGCTCGTATGCGCGAGAAGGAAGTAAGCGTCAGAAGTAACATGCTAATTCGGAAGTAACGGCGCTACTTCAGTATGCATGAGACGGAAGTAACACTGACTTCGGAAGTAGTGACAAAGTACATCTATAATGACCTGCCGGACTATTTCCGAAGTAGTAACTTTCGAAGTAACGCTTATTTCCGAATTACCTTACTTCCGCCTCATGCATAGTCCCTTGAAATGTTATTTATCCGGATTTCATTGTATTGTAAAGTTCTGACACATACACCTGAGTATTTCTATGTTTCTTCGATATGAAGTCTGTTGATCCCATTATCTCTGCTGAATCGTGATACTGTAAAACAGCTCTGAACCTGCAAACTTTGGAACACTCCTTTTAAATCTGTGACATGAATATTTCAGCCAAAGTTCAACGCAAAGAGACTTACTTAGCAACAACAAGTGCTCTAAACATCACGTAAATATCATAGTACTCAGAATACTGTATAAATACTGGAAGCTGCCCTCGACAACTTTTAATTCACATCTAGACTTCAGCACTGCTGTACACTGTAAAAATGATGTTTAGATTCAAAACACAATCCTAAACATGTACCTTATCCCCTATTTGTTTAGATTTGGACTAAACATGTTTAGGAATGTGTTTAGATGTCAAACATTTTTAGGATTGTGCTTAGATGCCAAACATGTTTAGGATTGTGTTTAGATGGAAAACATGTTCAGCATTGAGTTTAGATGCCAAACATGTTTAGGATTGCGATATTGTTATTGGGTGGACAACGAAGAAAAACATGTCTATCTACCCACCTTCAAAAATATCCACGATGTTTTTGGAAAATGTGTGCTCCCTCAGGAAGTCTACGACCTCAGCAATGGAACTTTCTTTGTTCATGATTTGAAACAACGCCAGATAAACGCAACAGTGCATTGTGTGATCTCCTTCGCACTCACTTACTTGTCTTGAAACTGCCAAGGGCAGATAATTCACGCCAAGGGTAGCTAATTAACAGTGTCTTAGGTTTGTGAGACCAAAAATAATGTTCCCGGGAAGTAGATTCGCCGGAATTGATTATACATGTATTTGAAATCCAAGGGGGTCTGGACCCAATGGACCCCGAAATCCGCTAGTCTTACTGTGAGAGAAATCCAGGTTAGTTTTCAATAAAAAGTGTTCTCATTAACAAACACAACATGACACAGCACATTTTCAAATAATTATGAACTGGTGTATGACACGTTTAGATTTAAAACGCGTTTAGCATTTGAATCCTGTTCAGTCGAATGTAAACATGTAATGGATTGTGTTTAATTACTAAACGTGTTTAGATCAAAACGTGAAATAACAGCGTGGCGTTTAGGATATAAACGCAAACAAAAACAGGTTTAGCCTTAAACGTGTTTTAGATGTGTTTAATATCTAAACCACCATTTTTACAGTGTATATTCTTTAGAACCGAAAGAAAGGTGACGCCGGCTGCTGTTTCAAAACATACTTCGTTTAAAGTGTACAGTGTATAAAATAACGAGATGTACAGTCTTTGGTACCCAAAAAGGTGACGCTAGCCATTGCTTCAAAACATACTTCGTTTGAAGTATACCGTGTATACAACAACTTGCTTCGTTTGAAGTATAGACTACAGTATACCATACTAAAATGCACACTCTGTAGAACCTAAGAAAAGTGGGTGACACCAGTCCTTGTGTGAAAACCGGCTACCTTTGGCGTATACAGTTTGAAATAACGAGACGTATACTCTTGGGAAGCTAAAGAAAGGTGACGCCTGGTGACAAACCTGCTTCCTTTGGCGTATACAGTTTAAACTAAGGACATGTATAGTCTTTGGAACTTAAATAAAGTTGACGCCGGGCTGTGCTTCAAAACCTGCTTCCTTTGGCCTATTCAGTGTAAAATATCCCGATGAATACTCTTGTAAATCTAAAGAAAGGGAACACCGAGATCCGCTGCAAAACCTGCTTCCTTTGAAGTACACAGTATGAATTAACAGCGAGAATGTATAGATATCTATGCTTTGGAACCTAAAGAAAGGTGACGTCAGTCTTTCCTTCAAAACTTGCATCATTTGGAGTATACAGTATAAAATAGCAAGACTATAACTCTTTGAAACATAGCGAAACGTGACGGCAGTCTATTCGTCACAAGTTACATCGTTTGAAGTACAGTATAATTGTCCGTGGGCCACGAGTGATCAGTCTGACTGTATATGATTACGTCAAGATCCCGCCAAGACGAACAATATCGACAGATGCGAGTATAGAGACCGCTTATTACCGCCTGTCCTATGTCTGCTTTTATATCTGGGAGAATATGCGCGCGCGACCTGTATTCACATGTAATGGAGCATTTCACATCAACTTCACTCAATCCTGAAGCAATTTATTTCTTTCGGCTAGTCAATACTCCATCTATCAAGCAACGAGCTCGCTTCTAATTTATAGGCAATTGGATCTGACAGTTTTCGGGGCATGTCTCGGCTAGCCTCATTTGCATACAGGTGTTGGTTGTTATGACTATACGGGTAGAAGTCTCGCAGCTTCTGGAGAAACACGAGATGGACAGACCTGCAGCTGCAGTACTCACGAGCTGACAATAGGATGAAAAATGGCGCGAGAGACAAATAATTGTTTCTTGCCCCACCCCTTTTCTCGTCGTTACTTGTTTATATATTATTTTATGGGGATTATCTCCCTTTGTTGGCGGGCACCCACGAGCAGCAGACGGCGATTGATATGATGGACAAGCACTGAGTCATTTGGAAGTTGTTATAAAAGCATAATCAGAAATCAGTGTCCCGCTGGATAACGAAATTTATCTTGTCACATTAAATTGCGTAAAGAATGGAAATTGAACAGAAAAAAACCCAAGTCTGTTACTTTATCAATTCACGTATATCGTCTGCGCCGAGGAAGGTCAAGGTTGAGTGATCTTTTCTGAACTATTTTCGCGAGATTTGCATCCCCTAGCGACTAGGCACTTGCCGCAGTTCAAAAGCCTTTTCTGATAGATCGTCAATACGGGCTTCTTCAAGAAATACCATGAATCAAATCAGAGCGAGATGTCGAACCAGACACCGCAAACGACGCAAAAAAACGCGTTCGAGCCCATCTGTCGTGAAGAAGATATTGAAAAGTTAATTGATACCCGCTAATTAAGTGCAGTAGATTGATGGCGTTGTTGTCTGTCTGGAAACATAGAGATTAGTCTAGCTCTTGCATAACCCTCGTTCATTAACATTTCTCTGAAATCTGAACTGGCGTGGGGTTTGAGCTATAGATACCGGATGCAAAGAGACGGGCCTTTTAACAGTCTTCACATGTTCCTCCAAAAGAAATAGATTGATTCAGCAGCTTTACTCGATTAAGTTTTCAAAGACGTTTCGGCCAACCTTAGCATACATTATGTGCAGTGCATATTTATCATTCTTGGGTACAAAAACTGGAATGATTTACATGCAAAACCGTTGAGTTTTTTCTTAGTGCACGCAAAAGTTATGTCAGATGCAGTTGACTACTTTTTCTAACTCTAAATTGATGTGTTTCTAAATTTATATCTTGTTTTGTGCTTACTGACTTAAAAGACCATTACATAAGAACTAGTTCGCCTCTTACCATCACCAAATGCATCAGAATTATCTTAAGGACGCACGTATATGTATTATTTCTTTGTTAAATGCTGGTCTCCTTCTACACAGCTGAGAGTCTAACATTGTCCTAGTAAAGGGAGTAACTTCAGAACATCTCAGTTTGCACATGTATGTAAAACACGCTGCCCAATTAGCTCCAGGCATAACGTAACATTATAGATCAAAGAAGTCTTGTACATAGTAACAATACATTGTTAAAATGAATGTGTCCAGATACAACACAGTCGCTTAATGATATCGTTTCTGATTTTGAAGAATTGGAGGGGGGAGTTTGTAGGTCTATACGGTACCTAGGATTTGGGCACACACAGATACACAAGAAATGATGATTAACGATATGTGGGTAATAAGGTTGATCTTATTTCTCGCCATCCACCTACACAATTGTGTTTCATTGTTGATGATGGTTGTATTGTCTTGCGTTGTTATGTTGTTATAACTGTTGTTTTTATGTTGAAGATTGTTTTTGTTTGGCTAGGTTAACTCCTTATATCATTCGTTTTTTGTTGATGTTGTTTTGCGGTCGCTGCTGAAACTGTGGCGTTCGTGCTGAAAAAAAGTGCAAACATATGTAGTAAATATGAGTTGCTCCCCTTTGGTCGATACAGCCATTTTACTCGAGACTACAAACAAGCTGGGTGAAAACTTGAAATTGAACCGGAAAAACGGAGTTCTCCAAAACAGTTTTCTCTTCAGATAATGTCAAACCAGTGAATACGTTGTAGAAGTTTCACTATGGACACGGGTTTGTGTAAGCACGTTACACGCACGCACAGACACATGACATTATATTTGCTTCATGTACTTTCTAAGCGCGTGTTTACTCCCAGCCAGTGTAAACATGGGATTGCTGTAGTATGACTGCATGGAGTGTTCACATCTTAGAAACCTGAAACGCTAAGGCAAAGGTTAAACTCATTAGCTTAAGTAAATCGTCATATTCTTCAAACATCTAGTAACTCTAACATTTAACTTTTTTTCCTATGGAATGTATTTGTGTATACTTACCTGTAAGCACGATCACAGGCAACACACTACAGGCACGCCGAAGACACGTGGTCATGTAATCATTTACTGAGGTAACACACTATAAACAGGTCATAGACACGTGGTCATGTAATCATTTACTGAGGTAACACACTATAAACAGGTCATAAACATGTGGTCATGTAATCATTTACTGAGGTAACACACTATAAACAGGTCATAGACACGTGGTCATGTAATCATTTACTGATGTAACATACCAGAAACAGGTCATAGACACGTGGCTCTGTAATCATTTACTGAGGTAACATACTACAGACACGTTAAAGACACGTGGCTCTGTAATCATTTACTATTGTAACATACTACAGACACGTTAAAGACACGTGGTTCTGTAATCATTCACCGAGGTAACAAACTACAGACACGTCAAAGATACCTGGTTCTGTTATCATTTACTGATGTACCATACTACAGACACGTCAAAGACACGTTATCCTGTAATCATCTTCTTAGGTAACACATTACAGACAAATCAAAGGCGCGTAGTGCTGTATTCATGCATTAAGGTAAAACACTACCGATATGCTATAGACACGTCAAAGACACATTCCGAAGTCACCATAGCGCAATATGAGATACAGTTCTTACCTACAGGATCAAAGATCCATGTAGTTTCACCATGATATCATTGCCATAAAACATGACAATATAGAACTCCATATAGGGGCGTAAATAATAATAATTAGCATAAGTATAAGTCATCCCTGCTTCTTCTCTGTCTTTCTGCGTAAAGTCTTCCTCTCGGTGTCCACCATGTCACATGTTTCGTTACGGCTGAGAAACAACTCAAACAACGTCAACATGAACTGAACTTAACTTCATAACTTCATTTAATATTTTAATGAAATGATTTGCTTGACCGAGATAAATGTTCTTTTAAGCACTGTTTATTGATCTCTCATGATCTCGTGTCGTTTCCCCCCAAAAGGAACATTACTTTCTACTTTACGGAGCTTCCCAACTGTAAAAATATGACAGTGTGTTGGCTCCAGCTGTGGAAGTCTCTGGATATCTCCTCCCCGGTGTAGAGTAACCCGGGGCTGGGGGTTCACAGGAATGTTGTGAAACGTTAGCGAGGTGAGTGACAGCTGGTCGGGCCAGACTCTGAACCGACTTGTGTAGGGTTCAACTCGTTTGGATCCTTCACTAAAACACATTTCTTTGTTTTGACATTGAGCGAAACACAGTTATCTGCGGTAAGAGGAGAGAGAAAAACAACCCTTTACGTCAATGTGAGTGAAAGGCTTTCAAACTAAAAGTAGAAACATATTACCAAGCTTTTAGATGAAATGTATTTATAAGTATTCAAAGGCCCGGGTCTCTGACTTTAGCAAATGGCCACAAGATAATTATTGTTAATGTTAATTACCTCAACCTATCTTCGGTCATGGTCACTATTTAGAGTCCAACTTTAGACATTGTGTACACTCCATCAATAATTTTGTTTTGGTCACTATTTGCAATGAGGCCTTCAGAGATCCAGTAACACCACGCTCTACCATTGTGAGTATATATATATAAACTCCTGATGAGCCCGTAGAGGCGAAATATGCATATCGAGTGAATAAAATGTGTCGCCAACTGGATTAACTTCAAGAAATATAATTTTAACTATATATATATATATATGGCTGTAGGATATTACGCTTCAATTAAGCTTGATTACTTATTCACTCATTCCATCAGTTACTTTCTTAAACCGCCAGGTACTGTGTGTTGACTAGCCTGTTAGCCTCTTATAAATAACTGTAACTCTTATCCCTTATCTGTGGTGTTTAGTTTACACTGCGATTACCTCTTGGTCTCTTTTCTTCAGATGCTATGAGAAATTGACTTCTGTTATATATCACATGATCTGATCTAAACCAGGATGAAAATATGGAACTTTTTTTTTAAATGGTAAATTCATGCCACATTAAAGTCTCTTCTCTTACTGGCCTTCACCTCCGCGCCATATTCTGAATAGAGGCCGAAGATTGACGGTAAATAGGTTATGCCACTAAAAAAATCATAATTCCTCTGAAAAGCACTTTCTGGAACAATTTGTTTCATTTGAAGCAGATGGTTTCTACTTTCTCTTCAGCCTAATGCTCTTCTCAACGTCAGCCGCTGTTGTATATTGCTTCACGCATGCGGCGTAACACCGCCAGCAGTTGCAATTAACTAGACTTGATAAATGGGGAAAACAGCGCCTGCTAATGTTTTAACAATCTTCTTCGCAGAAAATGCATATCTTTTTAATTCGAGAAGCTCAGACAATCTGGCGCGAATTAGAGAGATAGACACCAGATAAGTGACTTGTATTGCGACGAAATGCACTTCCGCCAGGTTGCGCTGACCCACGTGTGACACGCCGCCATTAATATTTATCTGATCCTCTGATACGTGTTGTTATTCAGTCGTACGTTTAGTAAATAATCAAGGGTCAATTAATACTACTGGGCGCTTCATACGTGGGTTGCCACACTGTTTCTTTTATAGACAGGTTCAGACTGTGCTATACTACATTTGGTGTACATTTTACGCGTTAGATAGATAGATAGATAAATAGATAGATAGATAGGAAGTAATTTAAAGAGAGACACAAAACGACCGATAGATAGATACATAGATTAGATAGATAGATAGATAGGAAGTAACTTAAAGAGAGAGACAAAACGACCGATAGATAGATACATAGATTAGATAGATAGATAGATAGATAGATAGGAAGTAATTTAAAGAGACACACAGCGACTGATAGATATTTCAACCAAATGTAGACCACATCAGCAACTTAAGTACGTCGTCTAGACGTCCTATCGTGCCATATGAACGGCAGCGACCTGGCCAGTCGATACTTATTTCCATTCAAATTCTATTAATAATTGACAAGCATCTCAAATTTCTCGGTGGACTGCAAAGTGTAAAGAGGTAGCGTCAGAATAAGATTCTTTGCAGTGTATCATGTTACATGAGCTTCCTGAACGACAGCAAAGATGTTGGGGTCGTTACAGAATGTTTCTTTTCTATCCAACTATCAATTAATGTTCCTGGCATCTGTACTTGAGATTAGAAAGACGTATCTCGGTGTCGATGTCACTGATCTACGTGGCATCATTATGTAGGAAAGGTTTAACACCACTTTTACTTAGACACATTTCCTGAGCAATATCCAACATTAGGGGTTTAGAATTTGCTTTAAAATATCTAACGGGAGAGCAAGAGAAAGGGGAAATGCCTACTCTGGAAGGTACCCTCTGGAATACATTCCTCAATGTTAGTACAGGGAAATTATATTGTAAGAGGTTGTCCCATTTTGTCGGCCTTGATTTAGTCTTGACACAAGTCTCGTGCAGGCAGGCACGTATATAGTACACGTCGACTACGGTATCCTATTCTACACTTAAATTAGAAGTTATAAAGTATAAAAAAGCCGTTGCAAAGTGACAAGTGAAGTACAAAAACAGGCCTTTTTCAAACATACATGCAGGATATATCTTAACATTCGACACCTCCAGGGCGAAGCTAAGCATGGTTTTACAAACAAATCATCTACCTGCCGTCAACAACTTATAATATTCAATTGGATAAAATTTAGAGAAAATATAAACAAGTCAAACAAAACCAGAGGTTTTTGTTTACCCTCGTGACATTAAGACAATTTCGAACAAGTTATTGAAGAAAACAATTATTCAATTTTTAATTTGATCCGAGGTTGACGTTAACAACGCTCTCTCACTTTTATACGGGTATTTTCAGTGATCTATATTTTAGATTAGCAAGTCCATTTCCGTCGTTTCATATCAACGTAGCCACCCGACGTAAAGCTGTATGACGCCTGATCGTGCGTCAGACCGACCTGCCCCAGTGTGTCACTGTACCTTCTCACCTTCAACCCAGGCAGTTTGTGAATGGACGAAACTACTGGGCAACGTTCTCCTTCTGTATATGAGTCATTTATACTCGTCCTGAACAAACCTCCATTATGTAGGTAGTGTTGACATTCGGATCCACGCCCTTCCTGAGGACACGTTCGCCACAATTTGCGGTTTTTTCTAGGCCACTTCCAAGATGAATGACAACCGTCTGTGTGGAGAGTGGGTCTTACATGTACCAACAGGGCGGGTCACACCGTTGACAATCAGCTGATTCAAAGTTCGAACGTTACGTCATTTCCGGAAAAGCCCACGATCAAATTTCCTTCTCCCCAGAGGTGCGATTGAAAACAAGCAGTCACGATCATGGATACGCTGTTTGATTTACACATTCAAGTCACAAGAGATCGAGTGCTCCTTGGTTTATTTATTTATATATTTACGTCCCAGGTATACATGTCACCCTGAATGAAGTAAGGAGTGTTCTTTCATCGCCTGCAAACATAAACTTGATACTCGCACAACTGTTTATATAATATCGACTGGACTGAGCCTCAATGCCGCATTTACTTATATAAGTACGTTCACGTTTAACACTTCGATTTTGGGTTCAGGTATGGACGACCGCACCATTGACACTCTTCGCAGACCTGCAGTTATCACAGATTTACAGAGCCCCCTTTGTAAATTACAAACAGTTCTGCTCAGATTTGTCATCTTGCAAAACTTCTGACACGAACGTTTACAGTACTGTAAGAGAATATATTACATGTATATCCATTTTTGCACACTTCCCTTTTTGCTGGCAAAGCTTTCTGTCCTAAAGAAAAAAAGTTCCAGTAAGAATTAATCTAATACAATTGCATCGTTAATGATTTTACATTTAAAATCAAACATGACTTGATATAGACTTTACATAATGAAAATAGCATCTATTTATAAACATAAAAACAAAGTGCATGGTATATACACGGTCGTTCACCCCACTGATTGATTTTCAGGGGGTCCACCACGAACAGCTACTGATGAAATGCGGCTAAATTCGAATTACAGCCGTCTCAATAACCAGGATTATAGGAAGTACATAAAAGACTTTCAAGAAGTTTTAATGGTAAGGTAGTTTTTCCCATGGACAAACTGGTATCGATCTGGGGCTTTCAACTGTGGAATTATATTTTGTCTGCAAATTGTGGCCACGAAGTCTTTAACGCCTGCACATAGCGCCCCTCCCGGAGCACATTGAGGAAGCTGGCAACACACATTCTATTCCGCCCAACAGTCGATTCATCAAAGGCAATCCTAGCAGGAAGATAACATTTTTACAAGACAAATTTTCCCTCACGTAATTAGGTTTGACTAGAAGTCTCCGGACAGTCAGACACTGAATTAATCACGAGGCTACAATTGGAAGACGCATGTGTATTAAAGACGGCAGGCTTGCAACTGAGTAAACATTGCTCCTGTGAAGCTGCGGCTCTTCCTGTGATGGATGCAATCTACTGATAATCTATGGAGACGGTTAATGTACACTGCTAGATTCTTGTGCAGCCTCTCTGCATGTATTTGAACCCTCGGGAGTATATCTTTCAGATAGAAGGACAAGAATCAAAGCAAAGGGTCATATTAAATCAACATATACATTACCTGACAGATTTACCTGTCTGATCCAGGTGTTTGCTCATCGAATTAAATTAGCTATCATCCTGAAAAGTAAAATATAATATCTATTAACAATAGCTTTCGGGTTAACTAGTTTAGAATGTATACTGCGTTTAGATAAAACCTCTCGTATGTGTAGGTTACCTAATGATGCTGTCTTTCGATCTGATCTTGTAGAATTAAAGAGCAAAACATGTAAAAGGTCTAACTGATACTGTACATATACAGTATAGGGAACGTTTCTGTACCATTACTTCATTTACATTGAAACCGTCCATTTTTCTCGACAAGACTGTGTTGTCAGTTTATTGGAAAAGTGAAGCCAAGTTCATCCAAGTAATTCTCTATAGGATTTCTCTTGTTTACAATTGTATTTAATGACAATGTATGAATGTGTCAGATGTGTTTATATATTCTCTCCGAACAAACCTCATTCCTTGCGTAATATGCTGAAAGATTCTACAACTGATGAGAATCTGCATAGTTCTCATTTTTTTACGAAATATAAACAGATAATTGCTTTCATAAAATAAGTTGTTGTCTTCATGAAATAAACATGTTTCTCCAAACCATCACTTTGAAGTGAACGCCAGCACGCACACCAAGTATTTGGCCAATAAGTTTTTTCAAACGTTTTTCATCTCTATGATCAGTCTCGAGCAAAAGAAGTTTCAAGTGAATTTCTGAGCAAAGTTAAAGGGTAAGAAAAGCTCTAATGAGTCGATGCTTAAAGACGAATTCTGCAGCTCAAAAACCACCAGAAGCAATTACCTCTTAAAAAGCTAACACAAGTATTCTTATAGATAACATTTGCTTTTACCATTCATTCACGCAATTGCCAGTGAAACTGTATAGGGCTGAAATTGGGGAAGAATGTTAGTTATTTCGACAGGGCTCCAGGGGTAATTGCACTGCTTCTGACAAATAGAAACTCTGCTTGTACGGGAGCGTCTTCTCTCCATGGCAGTTTGAGGACATATTAATGATCCACAGGGGAACCGCTAAAACTACCTTCAAATCTCATCACAATGTTGTTCTTAACGCATATATCGGACGCGTGTTTCTTTTCTTCAGAAAGTCTGAAATTTAATCTGAATCTAAATTATGTCATTTTCACAGCCCAACTGTCATAAACATACACATGTGCAGTTATCAGTCAGATACAACATACCATCTCCAATTAACCTGTCATCGCCGGACGAACGTTCCAGCGCTTTGTCGTAGTGTATCTCGTAGACTTTTGTTAAGACCCTAAAACTGTAAAGTCACTTATATTATATAATATATCTGCTGGTCAAAGTCGTGAGAGTAAGATTTTCAGTTTTATATGCCTTGACTTGGGGTCTTAACACTATTAGCTATATACAGTGTTTCTCTCCCAAGCCTTGACTTGGGATCTTAACACTATTAGCTATATACAGTGTTTCTCTCCCAAGCCTTGACTTGGGGTCTTAACACTATTAGCTATATACATTGTTTCTCTCCCAAGCCTTGACTTGGGGTCTTAACACTATTAGCTACATACATTGTTTCTCTCCCAAGCCTTGACTTGGGGTCTTAACATTATCAGCTATATACATTGTTTCTCCCAAGTTTAGTCCACACTAAATGGAAAATAAAGTTTAAATGTTATATGAGACGAGAGTCCATACAATGAATTAGTTTAGTTAGTGAATTTGTTCGATAAATAGCGTGGAACGCAATGGATAGGAACTACATGTATTATAAAAGATCAGTTATTACCAGACAGAGACCTGTCAAAAAGTCTGTGCATGGTTTCAAGGTTTGCATATTTTTTCCTGGCTGAAGAGTCGTTTTCGTCTACATGTTACTGGTTATTTTAATAGTTTGGGTTTTTGTCATGAGCTATTTAATAACATTCCCACATTTTCAGAACTGGCATTTAGCAATCTCGATTAATCCAGCCAGCCTGTCAAAGCGACCGTTTACAGTAACGGTTGTGCCGCCTTACCGTATACCATCCTGTAGGTTGAGACTTCCAGAACATGTCACGCATAATGCTATAGTTTCGGTTTTAAAAAACGTTCCTGCTATGTTGAGAAGTTCTATGTAACAATTACTTGCCTGTCAGCCGTGTAATAGCCGACGAGATGAGCTCCATTCTCGGAGCAAATGGATTCTCTTAAGAACAACAGTTAATGCACGAGCAGAAGACGTTCTCAAAACGCTTTTTGACGGAATGAAACGTTGGGCAAATAAACTATACCAGGCAGAAATAACAACTGTTACTTTATATCATTGATTTCTGTCGCTTCAAGACACAAAATTCCAGTCTGAGAGAGTACTTTTCCAGATGGAACAATCGTCCACTACTTTACCTTGAGTGATGCCCCTGTAAGACTGGAGGGTCGCTTGGATTCTATATTTTCATAAACATCAGTGCAAATAAACGAACATATTGTAACCATGTAAATTTTCCTATTGAAATTTAACTTAAACAAGTAATTTCATGCTAAAGGTTGTTCGTTTTAAGATAAACCAAAATATGTTCTTGGTTTGAATTATTTATTTAACATATAATCATAAAAGTCGACAAATTGTTTTTAAGATGCTAATTTATTGTAACATGTTTGCAGACCTGAAACTGCATGAAACAGACTTACCATTCGCCAAAACCCCTCTTATTTTCAACAACATGCGCTTCCCAAATCATTAGAATCAGAATTCAAATATTCAGAGAACATATTTTCAGATATGAATTTAAACATCTTTCATGAGATAAACATGAAACAAATCTAGCAGTATTAAAGAGCTGATTTGTAGAATATGAATCAGGAAATAGTCCCTGAAACCCAAGTATAACCTTACATCTCCAGTGTGCATGATGACAGTATGAACCCACAGCAGAGGAACCGATATCAAAAGCATTTTTTCAAACCCGGTTCATGGTCTTCCCATTACACCATGTTATTTGCAGTTCAAATTGGCTTCTCGATGCAGTCTAAAGCGCGTCTGACCAGAAACAGTAGCACCTCCTTATCTGTCATCAGCCACAGCGGTACTACAGAAAAATCTCTTTGAAGTTTCCAACAGGACAATATCAATTTGGTCGAGTGAGGAGAAGAGATGTTTACGTGACGCGTGCGTTGAAAAGGGATTTTTATTTGACATCGGCATTGCCAATTTGGTATCTTTCTTTAACCACAGAAAACCTGTTCAGGCAAACTACCTCGGTCATGAGGCCAGATTTGACAATTGCATCTAACAAGTGAAAAATTAGCCCAGTCCCTCTGAGCCAGTAATTGGTTTCCTGACCGTGAAATCAGTGTTGCAGGGTTGATGTAGTACTGCACCATAACTGTGGAAGTTTATAAAGTCAGTCTAGCTCAATATAGCAAGGCTAGGCTGGTCGAACCGGAGGACATTGTAGACTGTAGAAATCAATCTGTTGACGAAACATTCAAGATATACATTGCAGAATATTACATTGACTAACTCCAGTCTCTGTTGAATATGTTAACACGTGTACTAAGATTTAGAATGCCAACGCGTCTACCAAAAACATGCCAGCGATGCTAGTATAAAATACGTCGAGTCGTTAGACTGCAGAAAATGCTCGCGAAGAGTGTACTGAGGACTGACTACTAACACCTATTTCCCCCTTATATGTATTTAAATAAGTGGAATCTATTGAACAGAACCTTGTGTCTCCTCTGCTAAGGTGTATATCCCCAGGACTGCAGTTTCTACATACTTGTAAACAAAGCAAATACAAAGAAATATAGGGTATGTCAAAGAGACACGTACGATGATGAACCGTATAGTCAACGATCTTTGTATGTCCACCAAAAAGATCTGAACTGCTAGTCTAACTCTAAATTAAGGTCTAAAGCTCGTACCCTCGGACTAGAAGGAACAAATGACGTTAAAATCTTTTATTATTTCAATTGTTTGATAGTACTGGAATTGCAGATGGGTAAAACATACCGAGAAATCGTTTAGTTATATAAATATTTAATGTCTCACGGCATAAATGATATAAATCCTTAAATTCAGATCGACAAAACGTTTAAATTTTTCCTCCAAAGCGGAGTCCCTATGACTGTGTTGATACTATATTGCCCTGTTTCCTACTGATACCCCTTTAATTAGCAGGATGGATCGAGAGGGCGACACATTACCGGTGTAAATAGTGATTTACATTTAATAAACTCAGACTGATTATGACCCAGGGACTTGACAAAAGTCTAAGCCAAGCAATGTATTTTAGTCAAGCTATATTCTCTGCAGTACGGCCTAGTCTACAGTATGACCCTACCACTGTATAAGTTGTAGGGTGATGATTATCAGCACCTTTTAAAAAGAAATAGCTCTCTCGGCTCCATATATAATTAGACTAAACATTGGTCATGCTGAGCAGCATACTGGGGATGACATTGTGCACCTTGCAATTCTTTGAGCTGATCAGCAAACAGATACAGCTGGTGCCCAGTCTTTGCGCGCTAACACCTTCACAAAAAGGCGCTTGGATATTCATCGCTGCGGGACGACAAACACTATGCTAGTCTCTTCAGAAAGACAATTTGCAATGGAGATGGTTAGCTCAGTCTGGCTTTTATGATAAGAAAGCCAATTAGGCTATTCGCAGCTAGATGCGTGGTTGATGCTGGGTGCCTTTAGAAAGCTCAAAAACGGAGATGTATTCCGAGACATGATTTTGTGTTGGCAAAACGGGAACTTGGAGTAAACCAGCTAAAAACTTGTTCCTTCATTATGTATGAAGCCAAGTTCTTTCCAATTGTTTTTGGGAGCACACATAGAAAGTATTTAGAGCTGGTTAATATTCTGGCTAGATCAGTCGGAGATTTCAGGCAGACACGGTCGCGAGGAAACCAGAATCACTTGTCGAATTGGAAGACGAGGCTACCGATGGCATTTACAGATCAGAAGCCATGTTGTGATCAGACAGAATACCACTGTACCTCAGCATACCACCGAACAAGAACATACTATAGTATACAGCATACCACCGTATCGCAACACAACACCCTACAATATAACACTGTACCATAGCATACCAAGGCACCACATCATGCCATGATACCACAACATACCATAGGTCCAGGGCATATCACAGCCACACCATACCATATCGTATACTACATCATGCCATGATACCACAACATATCACTACCACAACATACCATAGGTCCAGGGCATATCACAGCCACACCGTACCATATCGTATACTACAGCATGATACTTACCACGTGCGGCAAACCATGTTACCCCGACATAACACTGCATGTCCCAATAATTATCACAAAGAACACGTCCCGTGGAAATCGAAACCGGAAATTTCGAGTTCATAAAGAGATGCTCTCCTGTGGCGTGTATTGTTATTTTAAATGGTATTCTTTTATAAAGGTAATAAAGTTCACTGCTCTCTGTTTGATATTTCATTATGTACTTTATTTTTGAAAATAAAGTGTCATGGCAAATAGTTTATAGTTTTGCGCGAAACCAAATTTACATTTCTAAAAGCTTTGAATGCTGGGCGGAAATGATGCGCTATTCAAATGCAATACCTGCTGTCTTTAACTGGTGCTTGTTTTATGTATTGGTGAGATCACTAACGTTTTCTTTACACGAGGGAAGCCAATAACAGCTAATTGTACATGATCCGTCGTTACTGTTAACATCAAATACCTTTGAACAGACTGAATTATATGGCGTGTGTCTTTGTTGGCTTTGTTAAGAAGCAAATTGGATTCTTTATGCCTAGACAGATTCTAGCTAGGAATCGTCCGGCTGACAAATAAACGCCGCTCACACTCCAGAATATGTACGAGGTCGGGGTCTTTGAGGTGGCTTGCAGACAATATAGAACACATAATGTCAGCGAGGAAAGGAGAGGTTTACGTGATGTACAGAGACACACCAGACTTTCTATTTTCACTTTATGATCGATGAGTTCATTCTAAAGTTGCAAAAGCTTCCTTTGCTTGTCATATCTATGCCCAGGGTCTAGATGAGTTGGTCATAATAAAATGCAAAGACTAAGTGTCTTGTCAGAGCCCACTCATAAATAGACCTTTGACAAGTCTGGTGATCTTGCAAAATACTGATTGCGTTTCTCAGTTGATTGATGCACCTGAAACCCTTAGACTACTTTTCTTATTCTCGGTTGTGAATTCTTGCTGATCTTTGTATTTCATTGTGTTTTCAGCAACTTTTCAGCAAGGCCATGTCGTATATTTACACATTTTCGCGGGGAAACAAATGAGTGAATAAAACTTGATCAACGAATAAGTATTATGGTCGTTTTTGATAATCAATCTGATTTACTCCAGAACAATTAGAAATGTATATCAAATGAACAAAAATGTGTTGTAAAAATGTTGTGGAGGCCGAGTGTTACCCGCGGACGATGGTTTGGAGACCACTGCACCAAGTTGTAGGTGACGCACACACTCTCAGCGTGCATGCTAGTCCTGCGCCATTACTGTGAAATCAAATTTATTTATTTTTAAATTCAAGATTTATGCAAGTCTAGTTTCTTATTAAAGCAAGTCTAGGTTCCTGAGAAGGCTCCTTTTCATTAAAAAAATAAAATAATGAAAACTGCAGTTTTTTGTGGATTAATAAGTTTTCATAGACTAAGTGTTACGTGCATGCCAGAGAAAGGAGTTTAGAGAGGTTAATGGAAAGGAAGCGAAGAAACAAACATCCAATTAGTCGTTTCTGCGACAAGCATGAAGTCCATTTCTCTCTTGTAATGGTACCAAGGATGTCCCAGGGAGTTGGATTAAAGTTGGATACCGGGTCAAGCGTAATGTTTCCTTTTCAAAAACGAGAATGGAGAACCCTAACTATATTCGTTAAAATATGTACATATCACGACGACGAATCCACTCAACATACAACGCATTTGTTACTTTTTCACCTCGTGAAAGACACCGATCTCCTTTTTAGCGCACCCGGGTGGTAAAAGATGAAATGGATGCATTCCGAACTTTTCGATAGAATCTTGACATTTTTCGCAAACCTTCGGAAACCTCGCACTTGCAAAAAAATGCACTCGGTTCATACTCGGAAAGCATTCTGAAATCGACACACATTTTGAAACACTCTTCGAACAAACTTTCGAACTGAAACCGAGCACACAAACTTACAATATATGATTTACAGTTTATGTTTTTGATTTCACACACATAGCAACAGACCTATTTCGCGTTCGGGAACACGTATTCAACTTTAAAACTTAAATCGTTCTTTATCTATTATGTTGGGTACACCCGCAGGAGCATATACATACACTTGATATGTTTACGTGTCCATTTCAGCGTACCTGATCTTAACCACGGCCTGTTTATTGCAGGAGGAAAGCTCAATGGGGAGCTGGGTGAGTTGATGCGGTGAAACCTGCCAGCTACGTCTGGTACCGACGAACCCATGATGATGTCATGATGAGGCAGTGCACCTGATCATGATTGTGTACACAAGATTGGCTACTGCAGAGAAGATCCCAGCCTCCAACGGCGGGATTCAAACCTGGACCTTCTGATTCGCGAGCAGATTCTACCGACTGAACTATCCCAACCCCCCCCCCCCCCTCCCGTATTGTGTAAACACTTAGCAGAAGATTCTAATCTAATCTCAGTACACGATGTTCGAACAATTCCATTCAAAATCCATCCTATAATTTACATGCAAAAACTGTCAAATGAAAGGGTCAATCTTGTGACCATATTTAAGAAATTACCGGTGCGCCAGGTGTAATAAAAAATATATTATTTATAGCAAACCCTGTCAGTCTGTGTTATTACCGACACCGACATCAAAGACAGCGAACAAAAGCGTTTTATAGAAAGCCTTGCAACAGATTATTCCGTCAGTCTCAGCTTCTTTATCGATGATTTCCTTCTGAGGTTCAATACAGTCCACGCTTCTTATAAAACGTATGACTGTCTGGGGAATTCAATTTACTCTCACTGTATAGACTCGCTAATGACAGGTCATGGAGTGATTTCTGCCTAGATCCTTCTCTAAGATTCGAGATTCTGTTTTATCTCATGACATTCATAGAAACCTATTAATTCCGTGTATAATGATGTTACTCGAAGACGCTGTATCTGAGAACCGTGTTTCCTGTATCGATTCTATCTTAAAATATATCCTCACTTTTGCAGGTATACATTACATCTCTAGCTAAGATTATGGCATCTTCTATATGTCCTGACAACTATAGATTAAGTGATTTTGTGTTTCCGTTCCGTATATAAGAATGTCCACATACTCGTGGCTTCAACCTATACCTGTGAATTTGTACACGCATTAAAGTTGGATACGTGGTGAAACTCAATATTTTCTTGTCAATTTAAGACAACTTATTGAACGATAAAGGCACATCAAATTATTTACATACCGCGAATATTACACAAAAGATTTACATGTTGCTTGCTTGTCGATTTTACAGCCTCTTGAATAGCCTCTTATATGTTGGAACCCTCATGCCATAAAAGAGAAAACAAATTGCACTCCGCACTTTCCGAAAGAATCTTGAAAATATTCGTAAACCTTCGGAAACGTTACACTTGCAAATGAATGCATTCGGCTCCTACCCGGAAAGCATCCGGAAGTCGACGGAACATTATTCGGTAAACCCTCAGAGAAAGGATTGGAATGAGGCTGGCTATTTTAAAGTAGAAAATAATTCTGTCTGCATTTGCCGGGACTAGGTGAATATTCGTTATTTAATTATACATACACTTTTACAATGTATACTGTACAGTTTATGTTATTTATTTCACACAGATAGCACCAGACCTATTTTAGCTTTCGGAAGCACGTATCCAACTATACTGACGGGCAAAAGAAACTATACCAAATGATTTCAGTTATTTTCCCTTATGTCTTCACGTTATAGCTGATCAAAAGGATTCTTGGATTTCAGTGAGTAATTTGACTGACATCATCTCATTGATAAAACTTTCTTATCTTGAAGGGATATCTCTTGTATATCCAGCGGATGTGTGAATATATTCAGTAGTCTCTCTAAATTGGGGTGTCGTTTTTTTTTGCACGTCAGTATATACTGCATTGTGCCATTTAAGAAGAATCTCCGGAAACGATAATGTTTCTTCACTATTCCGCTTCCCGGGTGATATTATTGCCATTTTCTGTCTTTTAAATATCTGAAATGTACAACCTCTTCAGAAAACACACCACGACGAGATATGAACATTTACATTAGGACAATGTGCCATTTCAGCCGTGACATAATAGTGATAAGTTGGTCGGAGAAGTTGGTAATAGACAGCGCCATAGGAACAAGGGGGGAGCCTGACTTTGACTCTGAACATAACCTCGGTCTCACTTTTCAGACCAGCCGATTTGATCCAGGCAAAGGAGTCAAAATGACTGCTATTCTGCTTCACACACTGCACATATACCCTATGTAGTGGTTTCCCAAAAAGCTGATCCTCAAAATATTGATTCTGGCTTCACTTGATGAACCTCTTTACCTGATTGACTCCCATCTCTGCACCATTTAGTAGGACAGAGGGTTCTCCTAAATCAACATCAACCCCAAACTTAAGTCCACCATTATGTGCACGTTTAAAATAACTACGAAATTCCCTGCCCTGGTCATGAGTCTTGACATACTTGACAAGGTGATCATCAGACAGATAAATATGTGCAAAGGTGCACACAAGTATTATATCATGTAGAGCCTCCACATTAATCGGACCACTCCACCCCCAGAATTGATTGTCTGACATGATCCTTCTTGTCAAGAGGTCAAGACCCGGAATTTCGTCTTTTGTCCAGTCTACCACCCCAAAAGAGTACGATAAAACTGGGACTGCATATGTTTTTTGGCTTTCACATTATTATTATTATTATTATTATTATTATTATTATTATTATTTGTTCGTTTCTAATATATTCATTTGATCTGTATATATGCCTTTTTCTGTTCAAATAATAATTTAAGTTATATTAAACAATGATAAAATATTTATTGAATATTTTGATCAATTTTACTTTTGTCATATTTGCTATTATGAAGTGAAGTGGATTTTTAGTCTGTATTGTTAAAATTACGTCAAACTTAAAAACAAAGCCAATTTTTAAAACTTTCATTTTAGCTCCGAGTATCGGTTTGGAGAGAAACTGTTTGTGCGGCATGTTAGAGACAGCGCCCCGTCTCCTCGCTGAGCTTTTGACCGTTTTTTTGTCATTTTCCTGGATGACTTTAATAAGGTGGACAAAAGCGAGGGAATCGGTTACGTTTCTGAAAACCCTTTTAGAATTGGCATCGATTTCTGAGCAAGAAGGATTTAAGATGACAAGACTGGGTTTTTTTTCAAATATCCGGTCGAGGGATTTTTGTCATCGTTATTGTGTTTGTTGAAAAAAAGAACGGAAACATGTTCATTGAACTCAGCGGAGTAATCACGCCATTTTGTCGTCTGCTTTTTTTCCTCATGTTTTGTCGCACACGCACGCGCAAGCTTAGCCCGAGACCAAGTGTTTATATGCAAATGGTTGTGATTTGGTCTTTATTTGGTCATGCCCGGAGTAATATGGACCTCGTTTACAGACATGGTTTCTCGGCCAATACACAACACGCCGCTTTCTAACCTCGTATTGATTGGACGGGGCGCTGTCTTCACAGGCAATATTCGAAATTTAAATTTGGGCCTGATTGCATTTCCGCACATCGATCTCAATTTTGACGAAATTTCTGGCGGGCAAATGTGTTTAGTGATCCTAATAATAGGAGCCGCGGTCTGCGCGCGTGTTACAAGCAAGGTCACGTGATGTCACGGCGAGGCGCGTCTCAGGTCACTCCGACCTTTTCTCGGACGCCTTGTTTGTTTTCGTTCTTTTTGCCCTGAATTTATACTTGTGGATGAGATTACATTTATTTACCCAATCGAAAAGGCTATTATAACTCCGACATGATGAAGGAAAGTTGAATGAAATCATCTGAAATTTATCTGAGTGAAGTGAAAATGTAAACTGGGTTTAGATACGACGATTTGGCTTGAAAGGCAATGTTTTTCCGTTGATCAAATTAAAATGATACTTAAGCTCAGGAGACCAGCTCCCAATTATGAAGAAATCTTTTTAAATTAATTACCCTTGCACTTAACATTTGAGAACTCAGAATGTGAGTGGCTGAAGCCGGGTGGTAACGTTATCTGCCCAAGACAATGAATTTACTCAAACCGCAAGTCATCAGAGCCCAGTCCCCTTATACGTGCGCTTCAAGAGGTTCTGTCGGTATGAGATTCCACTCAAAGGACAACATTTAAAAAAAACCAGATTTTGCCTGTGAGACTATCTGTGCTGTAATTAAATTGAAATTATTTAACTTTCATCCAGTTCAGATTTTAATATTTTGTCCTCCAGTTCGTTTTTTTTTTAATTTGGCCATGCAGGTTTATTCGTATCGTCGCATAATAATAATAATAATAATAATAATAATAATGATAATAATAATAATGACGTTGCTGGGTTAACCTCCTCGTTGCAGATATACAACAGTTGTAGTTAAGGTTAATGTTCTACCCGAGAAATTAAACGAACACTCTTTTTCGACTAACCCAGTTAAATACAATTTTACTAATTTGTAATAACTACATACGAAATTAATGTAGACATGTCACTGGCTCGCTGCTATGACCATTCACACACATACAAAGGGTTATTAGATTTTGTTTCTCAAGATTGACTTACCTAAAACAAGGCAGGTTTTATTATATAAGGCAACTTTCTCCATCAGTGTATGTGATGTGGTTATTACATGTATTACGTTTCGTGTTTCTGGATAAAAACGTTATTTAAATGAAGTCCGATATTTTGATTTGAAAGTAATTTACTTGGAAGGTAACTTTTGTCTCTTATTCGTGTCTGTAGAATCTTGTTATTTCCTCTCTTAGCGGAATATAAATGAAGGTTTTAGAAATAAATTCCTCATATATGAAAGGGAACTGAACATGCAATTATTAAACCTCGTGGCGCTGAATTCAATATAATCTCGTTCATTCTCGAAGTCGGGGAGAAGAGGGCCGTCGCGTGCTGTTCATGGGTGCTGGTAACATTTGAAATGAACGAGGTAATTTTAGGCGAGTTGAGATCAATATCAGAACATGGCAAGTCACTTTCGGCGCGGGTGCAGCTCGCTGATCGTGTGCCCGATTGCACAATGTTGATTTAACTCAAGATTACACAAGATCTCGTTTTGACGCAGTCGCCCGAGACTGAAAGTAGAGTTCTCGCCTCCTAAACTAAAGAACTCGCACGACTTTGACTTGACGTCGCTTGTCAAGAGGGAAATTAGATCAGTGCCAATTGATTCTCTTGTTATACAACTTCGATTTTCTATTCCTAACTTCCTCTTCATAAAGCCAGCAAAAGTCCTAGTTTTGGTCCCTACTCGTTTTGAACCCTGCTTGACAAATCTCGGGATTTCGCGAGCGCGAGACGAGACTAGACAACGCGTGCCTCGCCTGTTAACAATAGAAAATATCCCGACGTTTTAAGTCAAGCAAAACACACATCACTGTAGTAACATACATTGCAGGAAATCCCAAACTCATTCCGTCACGAATTTGATTCCGGACGCAAAATTGGACTTGGGTAGATTAGTAATCACACACCACCACTTACGAATTAGAACCGTATAGAACACATCGGAATTCTTAGAACTGCATGAAGCAGTCTCTCAAATTTATCTTTTTTTTCTCCAGCTTAGATATTCTCAAGTGAGTATAATTTATTGCAGTGAATGTTGTGGCCACAGCCGAAATTCAGCTGTCCCAACCCATGTTTATAGACTCGCCAAATCTTCTAAATGAAAGTAAAATTTTCCAGAGTTTGTCACACAGACTACTGAATTTCTGCATAGGCAACATGCTCTGTTGCGAATACCAGCCATCGTACGTCTTCAACGTTTTACAAAACGTGTGTCTTGTGTCCTTTAGTTGGTAATAGATATGTTAACTCATGCAGCTACAAATCGAGAGGTCGAATTCACTCGTCTATCACGTCTGTTGTACATCGCCAGTTTTGTCAGATCCTATGACCCTTAAAATACAAGTATATAAAATTAGAAGCATATTTACAAGCACTGATCTAGGTTTTGTTTATTATATAACTGGGCGGGGCGAATTGGTACAAGAACTAGAAGACAGAGGTGCGAAGTCAGAAAGCGAAGAACTCGGACCAAAGAGAGAGGGCGGGGGGGCGCAACCTGTAAAGTTCAAGGCATTGTAAGACGGAAGACGGGACCTCATGTTGGCTGGGAGACTTGTAACAAGACTGTAAGTCAAGGCATGGTAAGATTTAACCTCATCTTGGTCTACGATACAAGACTGTAAGTCAAGGTATGGTCAGATTGAATCTCATCTTGGTCTACGATACAAGACTATAAGTCAAGGCATGGTAAGATTGAATCTCGTCTTGGTCTACGATACAAGACTGTAAGTCAAGGCATGGTAAGATTAAACCTCATCTTGGTCTACGATACAAGACTGTAAGTCAAGGGTTGGTAAGATTGAACCTCATCTTGGTCTACGATACAAGACTGTAAGTCAAGCATGGTAAGATTGAACCTCATTTTGGTCTACGATACAAGACTGTAAGTCAAGTCATGGTAAGATTGAACCTCATCTTGGTCTACGATACAAGACTGTAAGTCAAGACATGATAAGATTGAACCTCATCTTGGTCTACGATACAAGACTGTAAGTCAAGGCATGGTAAGATTGAACCTCATCTTGGTCTACGATACAAGACTGTAAGTTAAGGCATGGTAAGATTGAACCTCATCTTGGTATACGATACAAGACTGTAAGTCAAGGCATGGTAAGATTGAACCTCATCT
>JAUELE010042166.1:0-15983 GCA_031471655.1 Diodora aspera
TCGGTTCCCCCCCCCCCCCCCCCACACCTTAGATGCCTTCATGCAGTCCTTCACTGACCCCTAGCATAAACTAACTACCGGTAACTAAATAAATAAATAAATAGACCCCAGAAGTTCACTGACACCTCCCTCCCCTTTTTTGACCCCCAGACACATATTGAGAGTGAGTAATTAGTGATTTAACATGGGTTTCAGCAATCATTCAGCCATATCCCCTTAGCCAGTACTTCTCTGTCCTCTGGGCTTAGGGCTTTAATTTAAAAATTGAAATAAAACTTGAACAAGATTTTAATTGAGTCATGCACTTGAAGATTCTTTGACATGAACAAGCAAGCTTGAACACAGCAAAGCATTGTTTGGTCTTGTTATCAGCATGTGCACAGTATTTATCATATTAAAATAATATTTATCCTTGCATAACCACATCTAATAGGCCTTAGCGCTCAGGACATGGAATACTCGACCTTTGATTAATCTTTGGGGCACATCCTCGGTGATGGAAATAGCTGGTCTGCAGGTGAATCCAGCTGTCAGGGGTCAGAGGTCGCATGTCCAGACCACCTGTTGTAACCCTTGTGGTACTGTTAGTAGGATAACTGACTGCAACAGCACATCTCTGTGTGCTGGGCCACATGATATTGCCACATCGGGGACTCTAGGAGCAATGCTTCTAGCTCCTCAACAGATACACGACAGGTGCAGCCATTTGTAATATAGGAATAATATTTAGCTTTTTGCCGGAGTCTTCAGACCAGCTACTTAGCAGTCACTGGAAGCCGAGAGCGTGTTCTTGTGTAAGTCGAGGTTATCGGAGCGTTGTTACATTAGACTGGAGCTGGCTGGGAGACAAGGCGGATATTTCCTTCTCCTGTTGTCTTCAAGGTGAATGTTTGTCATACTTTTGATGGAGTTCAGATTTGGGCAGTCACTCAAAGTTGTCAGTTTGAAATTCAGTGTGTTTGCAAGTGTTGTGTCGCAGGGAACCAGTACTGGTTCAACTACAGGAGTTACACAGATGTCAGGTCAACTTCGGGATTGTATAGCTAGATGTGGCGCCACAGGAAAGATAACACAGAGGATGTGCCTCATGGGACAAATGGGAAAAGCAGCCAGATTTATGTGGACATATTCTGAATTGCTAAAATCAGGTCCAATTTGGCTTGGTGTCTTATTTTGTGACCGGTTGAATTGTCCAGATTGAAAAGTTTGGAGCTGTTTTCTGTCTGGCGGGAAACATTATTTATACTGGTACCCAGGAAATGTTGCCTGAGTGTATGTGTTTGGATCAAGCTTACATATATGTCACAGATCTGTTCTTCAGGAATCTGGCTAGCACAGATGGAATGTGATCATATCTGTTTTTTTTAGCTTGAGATTTAATCTTTTTTGAAATCTGCAGATGTCAGATGTGTACACTGTTATTATCAAATAACTCTTTCAGAAATAGCAAAGAAATGAAAGATTTGAGGTACAGCGTTCACTGTGTCAGCCCAAAAATGTCTTTGCTAGGTTCAAATCCTGCCCAGGTTAAAACTTTCATTTGTAGGGCTCTGAGAGCATAAGATAGTGCAGTGCTGGCCCACTATTCTGCCCGAATTGGCAGTTATGAGTTCACTTCCTGCACTGGTACCTGGAAATTGAAACTTGACACCAATGTAATGTAGGGGATACTGGTGATATGGCTGAGAGATTGTAGAGCCTTAATGTCATCTGAAAATTTGCTGAAATCTATACTAACCTCATAACACTTGATAGGTATGGCTGAAAGATTGCTGATTTCCCTGATTACTGATTGCAGAATGACCTATTGGAGTGGCTGCACCTGCTAGGGCTGGGACAGTACTACCAGACTCTGACCAGTCAGGGCTACGACAACATCGACTTCGTGACAGACATCACGTGGGAGGACCTCGAGGAAATTGGCATTCAGAAATTAGGTAGGTGCCCAAAGATCAGTTTCTTCATTGAAAACTTCTCCCTTGGCTTGTTTAAATTGCTGCTGGAGATAGTTAGTTGGTCGTATAACATGTATTAATCTCCATGATGGTTGGAACCGTTGTGCTATGGCTGAAATATTGCCCCCTGCAGTGTAAAAATCCATCTCACTCACTCACTCACTGGAACCGTTGTAGTTTGGGTCCACTGATTTTCCTTCTGCGTAGTAGCTTCACTGGAGGCGACACTGTGAGAAGGGTCTCCGAGGTCATATGAGTAAAAGGTGACTAACATGAAGCCTTTTACTTTCGCTTTCCTAATGCATTGGTCTCTTGCATATCACAAGTTATAGCTTAAAGTTTGTTTAGGCATCATAAAACATCTCTGCTCAACTGCCCATATAGCCAATAGATTGCAGAACAGTGGATACAGCATTCTTAACTTTATTATTATCCAGTAATGTTTTGTATGAAATTCTTGGTGATATACCAACCCACTTTAGTTCCTGATTACCAAATTCAGAGAGAGATACTCGAAATACATATAAAAATAGTCTATGCCAAGAAATATATGTATTTGGACTATGTGAGCTTACAATGTGTTGTTAATGCCAGCATTTTCACAGAATGTCTGGTAAGAAACTGTCAGCATATCATTGGCTTATTGTCTCAAAAATCCCAACAATTTGCACACCCATTACACAAAAGGAGAACTGAGATAAATGTTTGCTTTGAAAGGTGAGACGCGTTACTCCTGTGTGAGCAATTATAAAAATCCCGCGGCCAAGCATCTGGTTTTGTTTTTGCTTATCACGTAATCACACACATTCGAAGATGAGAAACTTGAAGCCTTTGTATTCAATTCCTCGTCTTCACAGCTATTGTTAATCTTGGTTCTAGTGAAACATTTGTCATATTGCCAAAACACGGAGAGGAGGTGCGATTAAAAACTCCACTCTTCTCCGTGACTACAGATTCAGGTTACAGGGTTTTACCTGAAGAATAAATGTGCTGAAACATTTATAGCCGACCAAAATACATCTTGTTGATCAGAGACTTGACTGTTCTACGTTTGTCAAGGCTGTTTTGGTAACTATGGAGGAATGTCGGCCAATGAGGGCTTTATAGCTTCGCAAACCTTCTCTCTTGTGTAGTAGTGGTGATACTAGTAGAAGCAACAATAGTTGTAGGTTATTGGGAGCTGTGGGGAAGAATGGTTCTGGCCATGGTACCACTTGTTAGAGAGTAGAACAGTACACAGATTAGGATGGTTTCACACAAGTTTGAAAAGTTGACATTAGTTGGTGTTGGTCTAAATTCATTTGTCTTTCTGAATTCTGAAGAGCCTTTTCTTGGATGTTCCTTGAAGAGGCTGGTTTGTACAGTCCACAGTTTTAATTGCCTAGCCTAGACTACTCCCTTTACTCTCACTCCTTGTTCTTTCTTGTTTTTTTTTTATCTTTACTCATGTTATTTGTTTACATTTGCTTATCTTGAGCTAGACTAACATAGGAAATTCCCGGTCAATGAGTTGAGCCAGGGTGAAGGCTTAGGAAAAAGATGAACCCCTTCTTACTCAATGATAAACTTTCTGCTTGGGCTTCGGCCTCTGCTTTTACATATACATGTATAGTGCACCCCGTAGGGTTCCTGGGGGTGTCGCTCTAACATCAGAAAGAATAGGACCTCAGTGTCCTCATGCTTGCCGTAAGAGCCGTCTAAAATGAGGGTATTTTGCTTTCTCTTTCTTACTATCGATCATGTGTTGTCCCTTTTCCTGATGTGCCTCTTGCACATCACATTGTACTATGGCTGAAATAGTTCCCCCTGCAATGTAAAAATCCATTTTACTCACTCACTCACATATACTGTGCCAAAAGAGTAGAGGATATTGGTAATCATGAAGATATATATGCCTTCTGCTCTATACGGTATTGGTCATATCTGCTGGGGAGTAGGTGATCAGATCTAATGGTTCCTAATGGTCAGTATGATTAGGCGGTGGTGCACTAGGTCGGGAGTCAAATCAGAAATATTTTGTTCTCCAGCCAATGTCACTTATTTTCTGCACCAGATATGTACAAATTCTTCGAGGCCCGCATCTCATCAGTCGATCAATGCCAGCTTGACTCGTTCTGTTCCACCCATCAGTCAGAGTAACACCCAGTTCATTGAGGACTGTCTTGCTCCCTCATAGAAAAAATTACCCGTATCAAACATTTATTTGGAGGTAATTTTACTGGGGTATTTAATCCTCTTGACAACCTATAAATGAGCCCTGGTGAGTTGCCAAACATTATGATAAATCTGATCTTCAAATCTGCCCACAGGAAGCCAGTAGAGGACTCTGTGTTTTGGGTTGATTCATGTAACTTGATGATGTGCTGAAAGGGTTAGTTTGTGCAGTATCTTCCATGTGAAGTGCCTGTTGACAATTAAGTGACTTGTAAGTTACACTCACAGTTTGTGTTCTACTGGAAGGATTTGATTTATGCTCATATTTATTTAATTTATGAAACTAATTTTGATGTTTTCATAGTTAAGAAAAGATAAGATAAGATAAGATTATACTTTATTATTGCAAAGGAAATTTGATTTGCAACGTACATGTAAGATTTCGGCATAAGTAACGTACACAAATAACATGAGTAAGGAGTCAGAGTGAAGGGAGTACAAGAGAATACATTATCAGTATATAAATATTAAATTACTATGGAGTATAAGATGACAGCTACATTACTTGCCTGAGAGTAACTATTTGTTTGACCAGTTATGCTTATCATTGACCATGGTTGAAATACCTCCCAAAGCAAGGGGCTTTATTAACGAGACAAGCTATAAGGATGATTGGAATGCAGGGACAACTTGTGGTATTCTGCATTTATTTAGCTATGATGTTTTATTGGGGTTTTATATGACAGTTTTCTAACCATACCTTTGTTGGCACTGAATGTATGCCTTTACTTTAATATTTTAAAATTTTCTTAATTCCATTCACTCACTCACTTGCTCATTTATCAATTATATCTTTTTTTCTAAGGAGGAAAATAATTTTGAATTTGGATGGTAGAATGGATGTTTTTTTTCAAATTCCATGAAGGGACAATGTTCAGTGAACCTTTTTATACAGCAAACCTTTTTATACAGCAAACCTAAAGAGGGCCTCTCCTGATGGTGCCCAGCCAACGGATGTAGAAGTATCTATATATATAACTTCCCTCCTCCTGTTCTGATAAGACTAGGGCTACTGTCAGATAGCAAGACCTCTGTATGTACTGACAAGATGGTATACACCTGATCACCAGTACTTCCAATATCCCCAAGGTGATGACCTCGCAACTTCTGCATACTTTCCAGATGTTGGCAGGCCAGGATTATTAATATACATGTACAACATTTTGGACAGATATGTGAACAAATCTTATAAGTCCTTTGCTGATTTTTCTTACCACCTGAATTTGAATCTCTGTAAATATATAGTGGTCGACATTCAGATAAGTAAAATCCACATACGTAAAAAATCTGGATACGTAAAATATTTTCTGTGATCCAGGCATGTTTCTTCTTTATTTATCATTATTTTGATACGGATAAGTGAAATAGTTTTTAAGTAAAAATTCGGATAACTAAAATGATTTTCACGGTCCCATCAATCAATTGAGTGAGTAAATCCCATTGGATAATAAAATACACAAATGATTATTCCAGTTGATAAATCTACTAACTGACTCAACACAATACCCAGATTACAGTGTTTTCACGTTTATTCGTATTGCAATTGTTCCTTTAGTGGTTTCAGTGTGTTAGTGTGCAAACTAATGGGGGAAAAAAAAATCTTTTGCATCTTTGTTTCGTAATGTGGCTGCTTGGCTTGGTTCCGATAAGTAAAAAATACCATGGTCCCTTGAAGTTTTACGTACTCAGATTTCACAGTACATCATGTGATAAAGTGTGAGTATACATGTACATGTGGGGCAGTCAGGATGCAGTGTGATTTGGAGCCACATGGAGGGAGAGGGCACTTCAAAAGAATTGCTAGATAGAAAACAGGAGAATCCAGGGTGTTGGTGATCCAGGAGGTCAAGATTCTCCCATTCTCTCTCCTCCCCCCCCCCTTCCCCTTAGAAAGCCAAGTTATATACAAGGGTACTAAAAAATGGGGCAGTGGTTAGTGTGTCGGCCCTTTGGTCTGCCAGCCTTGGCAATCATGGTTCTAATCCCACCCGGGTATATCTCTTTCAGCCTGGAGATTGGAGCCTTCCACTGACATGGTGTTGGTGACACCACGGTGAAATGGCTGAAAGATTGCCAAAAACCATGTAAAATCCAAAATCACTCCTTCAAATTGAAATATTGGCCTAGAAACATAAACCATCATCTGAACTAAGGCCACGATGTCATTTAGTAATACATGTCTGATTAAGTCACTGCAGTATACATGGTTTGGGTCTTATTTGATCAACCAAATATTACTCTACCTTTCTCTGTTTGCAGGTCACCAGAAGAAAATCATGTTGGCCATAGATCGTTTGAAGAGGATCATGTCGGGGAGCAAGAGGCTGTCAGCGGTGGAGAAGAGGAGAGCCTCGCAGGAACTGCTAGAACCTCCCCCGACGATGAACACAAGGTGGTCGGGGGACATGGCGCCTCAGTACGTACATGACTTTGGTATGGGAGCAAAGCCCAAGAAATCTCCATCAGGAGACAGCATTGCTACTGTAAGTAGTGGTGGAAGTGGAGCGAGTGGAAGCAGTAGTGGAAGCGGGGGAGAATTGAAGATAATGCACCTTCGAGATTCCGAACTTGTGAGGCAAAATTCATCTGGCTCAAGTGGGCCTGATGTTGTGGCCATTCAGGTTAAGAGGTCGTCTCCTAGGACACCAAGTTCTTCCGAGTCGATTCCTGAAGGCAAGGACATGGCAGGTCAGCCAATCACATATCAATCATTTCAGAGTCCAAGCAGCGAGAAGAAACCGGGAAGCTTTTTTGAGAAGGAGTTCTCTGGTGGAGTTCCTGTAACTGAGTCCAGCCAGGAGGAGGAGAGAGTTCTCGTGGCTCCAGTGGCCCCTAAAGTTCAAGGCAAGCAGAAGCCAGTGGCAAAGATTATTGCCAAGACAAAGCGATCCAGTCGGGAGTACTCTCCGGAGAATCAGGAGCTGGAGAAGCATGAATCAGAGTGTAATTCCGACGGTAACAAGAGCCCAGCTCTGGCTGGGGGATTAGTGTTGTCAGGCTCATTGAAAAAGAGTCAGCAGAGAGGTGATGAACACATCTATGACAAGCCTCATGTTGGGCCGCCACCAAAGGCTCCAAAACCTAAGTCAGGTCTTGTGATCCCCAAAGTACCGGTCAGTGACACAGGGAGTCCGGCACCGACCAGTCCACTTCGAGTCAATACCCAGGT
This sequence comes from Diodora aspera, assembly GCA_031471655.1. NCBI lineage: Eukaryota > Metazoa > Mollusca > Gastropoda > Lepetellida > Fissurellidae > Diodora > Diodora aspera. The sequence goes on from JAUELE010042166.1 coordinate 7,339, forward strand.
GCAAGACTCTGGCCCCTCAACTCCATCTCCGACTGGCCGAACCAAGAAGGCTCCACCACCTCCACCAAAACGAACTCACTCCATACGGAACGAGGGACCAAAAGAAGAAGCTCGAGATCTTCCTGCCCAGTTACCCGGCATGCATCAGAGCGCACACTATGGAAATGAGGTCCGGGAACAGACTAGGATGACCAAGTCTGCCGGTCCACCTCCAGTTAGCAGCAAGCCGCCAAAAACTGCCCAGGCCAGTTCCACACCCCAGACACCTCCTCAGCATGAGATCCCCCCAAAGCAACAAGCATTTGCCAGTTGTGTACAGAGTCTGTCTCAGAAGTTTGGATCCAAACGTGAGGAGAACGGTGCTCACGAAAACACTTCCTCGGATGGGGAGGAATTTCCTCCACCTCCTCCACCTATAGCGATGGACATCATCACACCCAAGATTCACAATTATGGAATTCCAAGCAAAAGTGACAAGGCAGCAGCGGGAGAATACGGAGGACTGCCGACGAAGATCAGAAGAGATCTCGGGCACAGTCCTCACGAAAAACGTAGCTTCACAAGCGAAAAGCCCGAGGGAAGGACATTTGGAGGTAATCTTAGAAAACATATGTCTCCTCCAAAGGAAGTTCCGCAGCATGTTTTGCAGGAATCTGTGAAAAATGAAAGTGAAAATTCTCGGACAGGTTTAAGTGATAAACGTAGTGACTCCACAACAAGTTTCGAATCGACGTCCTCCTCATCGAGCGTCGATTCGAATACTTTACCATTTGCTAACGAAAATGTTGGTACAATTAAACAAAGGACTCCAACGTCAAAGCCGTCTATTGTGGAAATTGCTGACGGAATGAACGGCGAAAAAGGTTTAGATTTAAATCTCAGTATGTTTGAGGAACATTCAGTGGAAAGAACTTCAATGAATATGATTCATAACCCGAACTTTGGGCCTGGTCAGGCGTATGGTCAGAACGTTGTTCATCACCAGGTGCTTGCTCAGGGCCACAGCCCCAGTCACAGCCCAAGCAAGAATTCAGTGATCTCACATTCACAAGCTAGCTTCTTAGTCGCGGGCTCCAGACCCACGGTCACCGTGTCCGGAATGTCGCATCCACCTCAAAAAGGTACAGTTCCTTCACAAGTTATGGTTGAGTAATATGTTTGTAAAGTGGTCAGTTACAGCAGTTTCATTTCGGATAACTCTTTTTCTCTGAAATAGCTAGCCTCTGTGACTTCAGAGAAGTGGTGAGATGTTGCTGAGAATCGGAAGCCAGTAACCCGGTAGTACAAAGCAACTAAAGTGGAGATAGTTGCTGTCACATTTCTCTTTATAGATTCCTTTTTGAGCTGTCTTCTTCCATGATGTGTATCCTCCACATCATGTTGTGTTATGGCTGAAAGATTGCGGGTGACAACATATCCTCTTTACTCGATGCCCAGTTACGGTTATCGTGGCAAGTTTAGGATAGGGGTTGATAAATGAAAAGCTGCAATGGTCAAGTGAACAGAATAAATACACCAGTAGAGCGCTAGCACTATGCTTAACATGAATACACATTAATAGCCCAGTCATTGGGACACATAAGTTGTCCTAGTTTCCCAGAGAGTATACAATAACTTCAGTGCTGACTTTCACATTACCATTTTCTGACCCAGTTCACAATTCCAGTTGGGTGGACTGAGACAATTTGTGAGTGAAGCACTTGCCCAAGGCCACATTGTGAGCTAGGGCAAACCCTTGAAGGTCTACAAGCTTGACAATTAGAGCTATTCCCTCATCTAAAATGTCCTTGCCCTTTTAAAAGATGCCCTGGCCCCTTTTGTTCAGATGGCGGATAAACCCCCAAACAAGACGACATAGATGATACTCTGGCAAATGTAGCTGCAATTCAAATTAAAATTAAGTTCCTCACTGAGTTATTGGGTGTCATCCTTGGATATATTTGTTGTTTTATTGTCCATTACTAACGAGAGTTGTAAATGTTACAGGTGTTGTCAGGCCACCAGTACCAGCCCAAAAACCTCACCGGCCTACACCACAGCAGCAACAGCAGCATCAACTTCAACAACAGCATCGGCTTCAGCACCCACACCAGCAGCCGCAGCCGCATAGAACTGCAGACACCCCTGCTGTGTAAGTCTATAGTTTTATTGAAAATTGTGTGTGCACATGGAGTTTACCAGAGTCAATACTTGTTCTGATGATACAGTCGAACACTGTTGTGTCGAAGTTTGTGGGACCAGCCAAAAATAGACCAACCTAATTTGGTCATGTGACAAGTAAAATGAGCCCACCATCACTCACTTTCAGCTGCCGTAGTTCTTGTAAAGTTGTGTCATGACACCAGTAGATCTAGGTCAACTGGGACACAATGTCCCTTTTGTCGTCAATGTATGTTGATATGCAAAGAATGTAATAAAATTCAATGTGAATAAGACAAAAATAAGAGTCACAGTGTAATATAAAACAAAATTTAGTCTTGCATAAACAGAATAATTGTATTTTGATGAGCATTGGGGTTTGGCTGGAATGTGGAGAAGGTTAAAAAGTCTATATAGATCTGGTCCTTGACTTAGCTTTCCACTGTCTTTAACTTCATCTCATCAACCCTTGAAGGTTAGTGTCGTGGAATATCATGTTGTTTTGGTTAGTTATTTTACCAGTTCAACTTTTATTTACTTGCTTGCCCATCCACCCACTGGCATTTACCCATGAAGCAAGTATGAGCACATCACACCTAATCCATCTTACACCATGTTTCAGTGAGCACATCACACCTAATCCATCTTACACCATGTTTCAGGTCTGCAAAACAAGGCCAGAAATCAGAGACTGGTGACGTTCTGTTTGATATTGACAACATGCTCCAAGGTTTAACGGAGGAACTTGACGCCATGTTGGAAGAGGAAGTCGGTTGCTGATATTACCTTTGACTAGTTTGTACATATATCTCGTACATTTCACATCACGTACATTCAGTGGATGTGACGTCATGGGCTGTCTGTCTGTCGGCTGAAGTTGGTGCACCTTTAGGTCTAACATGTTTTTTCACTCGCCTAATTTGCAAGTCTTTCAGTCTGGACACATCAAAATCGGCCTGGCCGAGTTGAGAAGGCTTTTTGTTTCAGATGGACGTAGGCCTATGATGGATTTTCATTGCAACTTGCCTTGTGCCAAAGTTTGATCATTAAAACAAGTGCTGTGTTTATAACCTAAGGGAGATAACTCTGTACAGTGGAGTACCATGTTTGGTTTGTGCTTGGGAATTTCTGCATGTACTTCCTTGTGAATATCATTCAGGGACATCATAGACATGAGCAGCTTCCAACGGTGTCTCCTACATTTGTAATCAAAATACGAAATCAACGAGACACATGGTCATATGAATTTCATCGCTGGCTGCATTATGTGGACCCCTATATGTACGACATCTTCCTGATGGAGGTGGGATTATTTACGAGTCTGGGGTCACAAACCCTGACCTTGGCAACAGGGTATTCATCACATGACATGTACATTTATATATCATGTGATAATCGGCAGGTGAAAAGCCGACTGTGCAAAATTAAACGGGAGTTTGATTACAAAAGATATTTGTAAAAGATACAGCTCAGAAAAGCAGTTCTGGATTTGCCTATGCACGTGCAAGCTTTCGTGACATGTTTTCTACCAGAAAATTGCCTGTTAGGTTTGGGCTTGATGCTTTGCAGAATTTTTATTCTTCTAATTTCTCGCATGCACTGATGATGTGAGGGTGTAGGCGGATCAAGCAGTGCTAGTTACAGATAACACTGTATGATTAACATGTATATGTTGAGAAAGTAGAGACCTATTGCAGGAGACTTTCACTCTTCTGGAGGTCTTATCATGTTCTTGTTACAGCTTCAGTTAGGATAAATGGCAATAAAAGTTTCGTTTTGTCAGCATGGAGAGGATGTGTGTTGCTCAATTTAAATTGAGTTTATAAGATTCACATAAATTGGAATTCAAACTTGTTTCAATTTCTGTGCAGCTGATATTTGTAGACTTAGTCTGCTAATATCCACTCACTGAGGTCAACATTCTTCATGAAGTTAGTCTTTGGCAGTTAAACCCTTCTAATTTAACATGGAGTTTTGTACTGAACCAAACATTTTTAAGATATTCTTTTTAGTGTTCTGAATTTCATTTTTCAATAGAAAAAATGAGAATTAAAACCAAAGGATTATTTAGAAACTTACCTTTTTTTTACATATTTTGAAATTGTTGAGCAACACTAGTACATTCAAGGATGGTAATTGTGTCCCCCATGGTGAGAAGCTCTTGCGTGTGATCTCGGGTGTAATATGTGAATAAGAAATAATTTTAATAAAATTTCCTCAATAGCCAGTTCTGAATTCTGTTTAAATCATTGCATTAAGAAGAAAATAATCTGTTGTTTAACAAAGTATCTGAATTAGATTCATAATAAATAAACTCAAATAAATCTATGAAATACCTGCAGGAGCGCGGACAAATTCAAGGGATATAACTCCTGCAGCAAGAGGTTAAATCTAAAGAACCAAAATCAGCAATTAGGGAGGCCGATAAGACACAAAGGGCTTCTCACTGGGGTTTTCGATTGTTTCGTAATGAAAGCTGACAAAACAGAACTTCTACTTGTGAAGAAATATATTCTCTGTCTAAATTATTTTATAACCTGTTACTGTTTCTTCTTCATACCTGGTTGTGTCTGACCCTAAATGGCTCATGAAAGTGAACAAATTATTTATTTAAAAGTGTGATGAAATGTGTACTTTTATGTAATAGTATTTATTTCTTTGCCCTAAGACTGATAACTCTGATGCATACCCATGGTAACAGAGGCAAAGCGATAATTCAGGTCCAAATCCCACCGAGGTTACATGCAACATCTCTTATTTGAACATTGAGCCATGGTTGAAATATCTCTTAAATGTGATGCATGCAACATCTCTTATTTGAACATTGAGCCATGGTTGAAATATCTCTTAAATGCGATGCATGCAACATCTCTTATTTGAACATTGAGCCATGGTTGAAATATCTCTTAAATGTGATGCATGCAACATCTCTCATTGAACGTTGAGCCATGGTTGAAATATCTCTAAAATGTGATGCATGCAACATCTCTTATTTGAACGTTGAGCCATGGTTGAAATATCTTTGATATGATACAAACAGGATTTTGTGTGGTTGTGGATTTGTGGACATGATAGTGCACTCTCTCAGATGCCAGCCTTGGTTCATGGATAAGTGGACGTCACCAGATCACTGCCATGTACAACTGGTTGGAGTTGTCCGCTGAGATATTTAGCACAGAGAGTGTTCTGCAAGCTCCTGTAGATTGGACCAACCTTCTGTGATTTAGACAATGTCTCAACATTTGAATCAGTAGAAATGATACAACAGAGAAAACTCTAAAAGTCATGTTGCACAAACACACACTCTCTCTCTCTCATCTCTTTTATCTATTCTTACCAATAAACTTGTTGCTACAAGCAATAGTAACCCAAACACAAATATGCCTTGAATCTTCTGAAATAAACATGCAATGTAGTTTGAGAAATTTTAAATATTTGAAGCACAAGTCATTTTTGTATCGTTATTAAGCAAAATAAAAATAATGCACATGTATCAGTATGTGTCATTTATATATGAGGTTTGTTATCAGAAACGTTAGGTATGTTGTCTAAAATTTGGCACCATGTGTGCCGAGATGAATGTAGAACTGTTTTGCCCTTCTTTAGCTGAGGGATCAAATGCATAATGGGGGAGGGGGGAGGTTGTCACATGATCTCGACTGGGTTAGATGCAATAGACACAATTTGCTTACAGGTTAGATAAAATTTTATAAAATTTCCAGAGTACATACTATTTGCTCTGGAAGGTATGGAAATTCGACTTGATGCTCTTCTTGAATATTGCATTTACTTGGACCATGAAGCAACATTTTAAATATTAACAGACTTTTCAATTTTCTTCCTGTTGGAGAAGAGTTTAGAGTGCTGCAGTGCACATCGTAGTACAGCGGACAGTGCATCAGTCCAGCAGTTGGTTAGCTCTGACAGCTCTGACAGTTGTGGGTTTAAGTCCTGCCACCGTCAGCTAATTTTCAATGCTTGCTTTCATGCAGTCATGTCACTCAGGAAGAAAAGGGCCCCAGTAACCCAATGCGTGTCGTACAAGGCAACCAAATGGGGAACTTTTGCTTTCACTTTTCTTTTCATCAATCTCTTTAACTGTATTTTCACTCAGTGTGCACCTTGCACATCATGTTGCGTTGTGGCTGAAATATTGCTCTTGCAACATAAAGCATCACCTAAGCTTGGAGATGTTAGCCAGCCCTGTCATAGCTAGGATAGATACACGCATCTGTCAGCCAGCCCTGTCATAGCTAGGATAGATACACGCATCTGTCCATACAATGTTGTGCATGCTTGAGGAAGGAAATCTCAAAATAAGTATCCAAATATTCTTAATGACTGCTTGAGAAACTCTGTGATGGTATGCATCACATTAGCTATTTATGTTGTATATTACAATGAAGTCAAACTTAGACAATTCAAAATGGATTATTATTTTTTCTGGGGATGATGTATTTTTACCCAAGTTCATAGTGCTTGATTTTTAAAATGAGATAGGTTTTGATATAAACCGGAGAGTTACCTCAAGATGCATTCGCTTGACTATTTAGTTGTTATTGTTGATCTGGTATTATCTTCGTTATTCAGAAATATTTTTAACATTCAAAGTGCCTATTGAAAAGAAAGTTTCCATTGTTCTTCACTTCCATAGTTTTTTGTAGGAGAGTCATATTTCTATGATTGTGAAGATGTTGTTTTTTAGATGGAATTTTTTTGGTAACAGGGATGCTGAAAGATCAGAATTATTGGTCAGAGCTTTGTCTAAGTAAATAAAACATTTCCCAAGGTTGTCGAGATGGTTGTTGTATATGATTCTATAAGGTCTAATTTGGGCATCAGCACACAGTAATTTTGCTTTTTTGAATTCAAATTCCATTGGATGTTTAATACACATGGCATGGTGTCAAATTTACTAGAAATAGAGTACCGATACTTAGGATTTACAAATTCATTCCTGTGTGAAAATGAGCGTTTTATGAATGCTTCTTTCAGTTCTTGTACTTCACTGTTGGCATCAGAACAGTATAATTTAATATAATTAAAATATTTATGTAGCAAAAATTAAATTAAAGTATAACTCTGTAGGTAAAGCAAGGTTGTGAATAGTTTGTCATTGCAATAAGAAGTAAGGGAGAAAGTTTCGTTCAAGTTTTACAATTAACATTTCATGTATGGAAGCATTTCTTGTAAATTTAACCAGTGTAATTGAGCACGTCTTTTCAATTAAAATTGATCCATTGCAAGTTTTATTGGCTATTGTTATTACAATAAGCATGTTACTGCATTGTTGTTGTGATATGTACCAGCTAACGAGGTGGCCGAACCGGGGGGGCGTGCATGTAGAAGTACCACTTCCAATTTGTAATATATTGGTCAGAATAAACAGTTGAAAGTTACAGGTTTGGTTGTCTTATGTAAAGGATGTACATTAGAACTTGGACGAGTGTGGTCTGCTTGAAGAATGGGAGACAACCAGCAATTTGGATGCAAAACCCTCACAATGCAGGTCTATACATTGTGGATTTGTTTGGTAACTTGGTGATATTGGCTGCAGCTCCTTTTCTTCACCTCCCAAAAATCCAGCCACCACTTTCAATAAACTGAGTGGAACAGAACGAGTTCAGCTAGCACTGATGGACTGATCAGAAGCATGCCTCGGAGAATTCTGTCTGGACAAGAACTCTTTTTACTCCAGGACACTGAAGTAGACTGCAAAATCAAATGTGTGATTTGACCTAGAACTTGTAACGACCTAGTGCACCGCCATCCAATCACACCAGTCATTAGAAATCATTAACTCTGAATTTCTCAGCAGATACGATTATATCATTTCCACTGACCAAGACCATATATACTACTTTTTAGATCATATATACACCTCGTCAAAAGTATCGCACCACAAAATTTGAAACTCGCACTAGAAATATAATTTTCGGTTTTCGACACTACAAGTACATATGCAATATACGACACCATCTGTGAACTTATCTCACAAACACACCATGTTCCGAGCTGCACGTGCATGCTTCCCTTGTGCATGCTTGTTCCAGGGGTCAGTTTGCTATAAAAGCAGTATACACATAGCCCCATTCGGCATATGTTATGTTGGCAGACGCAGCAAAAGAATTATTGTAGGCATAACTTGAGCTTTATTTTGACCAACCAGTGAAATACCTAAGCGTCCAGTGCCACTGAACCAGAGATGGCAAATTATTGGTATGCACCAGACTGGTATGTCATGTAGTGCTATTGGAGCACAAGTGAACATTAATGACGCTGTCATCAGCAGGGTCATACGTAAGCATACTGCTACTGGTGAAGTGAAGGATGCACCGAGGTCGGGATGTTCCAGAAAAAACAATGACAGGTAAGATCGTGCTCTCGTACGCCAAGCCAGACGAAGCCCAATGTCTACTTATACACAGCTGCGACATGGATGGCATCCATACAACAGAGTGTCCAACAGCACCATCAGACGACGCCTAAATTCTGCAGGATTGAGA